>JBCNYG010007286.1:0-10617 GCA_039654305.1 Porochilus rendahli | reverse complement strand
CACAAACATGGTAAATTTTCAAGATATTACCACCAAATTTGTTTTATTTTAAAGCTTAGAGTCACCTCTTTTAAATGGTATGGCTAACTCAATTTTGGATTTTTGGTCACTGTGACTAACTTTGCCAGACTCAGTCACATTTTATGTTTCCCAATTGCTCTAGAAGACTGAAAGGGCTCATATGTATATATTCTCCCAACATATCACACAAACTGTATAATACCATCTCCACTGCTAGCACTCCTGACTCTTGTTTAAACCATGAAATCATAATTAGCTTCCCACATAAGAAGCTGAACAGCTTGTGACCCAGCAGGAGTTCTGCCATGGAGCTGTTGGTACATAAACTGGTGAGCTCATTCACTTCTCCATTTCTTAATTCCTTTTTTCCCCAAGCAACTGACCAGCTTCTAACATTACACCAAAAACCTAGCATGAAAGATCACTAAAGTATATAACATTTTATAAAACAGTTTAAAAGCTCTGGTTTACATTGTCGGTTATTTTCAAGTTGCTGATATACTTCAGATTAAATATGTACATGTGGACACGCAGCTGTTTTGAAAGGCAAATTTATATTCTTATTGGGCTTTTTACTAAACTTAGTGTTCTTCATGTATTAATATAATAAAATAGTGTCCAAGATTAAAGTGTAAACTGTACAAAATATATATGTATTTATTTTTTAACTTTGTTTATTGAATTTTTCACAAAGTTAAAAAAAAAATCCAAAATGTCACCAAAGGCATGCAAAAAAGTTACAATAAGATCAACAAAGGGACAGAGAATTCACCTTTTCTATCCGGACGGACTGATTGGCAGAATCCCTACTTCACAGTAGAACAAAAGTATTTATGTACTTCTGTGTGAGAAAGAAAAGTAAGCATGTGGATCTTGAGTTTTCACTCACTTAGGGATATACTGAGGACCGCTTGCTGGCTGTGGCATTGAAGGGTTTAAGCACAATTGTATCTGGGTTGAATGGGCTAGTGTATGGGGTGCCTAAGTTTAGAGAGGTCTTTAGTGGTGGATCCACTGCGTTATGTTTGGAAACTTTGATACATTTTCTACTGAAAGAGGCTACTTTACATTTTATCTTGATAAAACCATGACAGCAGCAACGTCAAAATGTAGATGGCATGTCAGAGCATTAAGTTAATCTCGTAGTGAAAACAGAAATGTTCTTCATTTTAAAGCTGTTGTGACCCCTCACATTTTACTATATCAATACTTCAATATTGATATTCAATTTCTGATGAGTCCAAAAACATGAACAGGCTGATTGGCTGTTTCAAATTGCCCCAGAAGATGCACTGTATCTTCTTTGCCTATTGGATTTGTGAGGTCACCAGCAGGTTAACTTGCTAGCAAATTTTACTCGCCCTACAGATTTTTATTAGCCACGGGCCAGCGGACTAGTGCTAATTTTCCCCTGTTTGTTTGTGTTGGCCCTATGATGGACTGGCGAGCTGTTTAGAGTGTACCTCACGTTCGCCCTGTGTCGGATGACCCTAGTAGGATTAAGCGGTTCAGTGAATTAATTAATTCTTTAAACAAGCAGTGCTGTAAATGATTGCACATACACATTGTTTCAGGCAACTATTATTCAGACTTGAGCTACTTGTCATCATCATCTAGACATAATTCTTCTAACTTTTGAAAATGGATGTCCTCAAACTCCTTCACCTCTATGATTCATTCTGTATTCATATATATGTTGTAGTACTGTTTATATGTGGAGTTAACAAACGTCGTCATGGAATTGTAATAATTTTAATAATTATGAATATAACTTTTAGTATTTTACTTCTCCTAATTTTTTTTTTCATTTTTATGTGAGTAGGATTAGTGAAATGAGTAAGATTATTGCTGTTTTGGGATTGATGTGGATTTGTTTTGTTACTGATTGATCCATGTGATCAGCCTTAAATCCTGAAGTTAAGTCTGGATAAAGACCCTTTAATAGTGGCACAACTAGACCTGCTTGTGTGGTGGGCAATTCATAAGACCAGCTTCCTCTTTATTTGTGTGCATAGGCTTTGTAGGAAGGATATGGGTGGAGTGTGTTTACTGTTGATTGGGATGTGTGTGTGTGTGTGTGTGTGTGTGTGTGTGTGTGTGTGTGTGTATTCGGAAATGTGTGTCATGACGATAAGAGCAAGTTTATGACTGCCCTGCTGTGCACCTTTATTACTCCCAGCAACCACTACTATACAGGTAAGTAATAAGAGCCAGTAAGCATCATTAGGTCTCTGTTCCCATGAAGTGACTGATGATTTACCTGATAGTTGGTCATTACCATATCAGAGTTTTTAGCACGTGGATGATTTCTGGCATTGGTTCCTAAAAATGGGCTGGGGAAGGTTTTTGTGAAAAATGTCACACGGCTCACAGCAGCACTGTATACTGAGCACTGAAATATAAGAAAGGGTACCCTCTTAAATAAAATAAATATTAACACATGATGAGGCTAGATTTTTACCAATCCAATGAGATCCAATGTCTATACTAAAAAGAATCTACTAAAGGTTATTATTCAGAGAAACGATACAAAAATAGATGTGATTTTGGATCATTAAAAATATAAAAGGTAAAAAGTTCTTATGTTTCAACCAGTAGAATAAGGTCTGCCTGTACAGAATAAAAAAAAGAAGAAAGGCCCAGAGAATGTAGTTTTACAGTTGCACTGTTTAGTTGTGGTTGTCATGTTTCAAAATCACTTGTCATGTCAGTTTTATGATATCAAGCTGTTTGAAAGCGTTGTAACACGTGTTCTTCTTGAGTTGGTCTCACAGAAGATAGTGCCTGACCTTCTAGAACATTTCTTAAGATCTACAAATGATATAAATTAATTTGTTGTGGTCAGATTAAAAAAATCTTACTTTTTGGTCATGCACACTGAGCGATTTAGTGACAAAAAACAAAAGAAGTAAATAGAAGTATAGAAGCATAGAAGTAAAAGCAGCTGATAGGAAATGTAATATGAGGAAAATTGTTTTAGCAGCCTGGTTGTCTCTGCCAGAAGGTACAGACTCATCAAGATGACGTGCTAATCACGCTTCCAGATCAGCATGAAAAAGAGTTGAAGAGACACAGAATCAGCAGTTTTGGTCTCTGGATCTGAGCCATAATGAAAAGCTCTGGTTTGAAGAGGGAAGCTCACTTGTATAAGCCCGAGATATTAAAATGTTTTGCATATAAGAATGAACCATGTCCCTTTACATATGTCCTCTGTCTTATTAGATTTTAAAGAATTAAACTCTGTGCTGTTATTCTCGCTAGAGCAGGTAAAGGTAAGGTAGGTTTTGTTAATTAATTAATTAATTAATTAATTAATTTTTGACACACCCAAGTCTTGTAGCATGAAGCAAGAGGTGTTCAACTCCTCCTGGATGGGACGCTGGTCCATCACAGGTTACAGTCCCAGTATTTTTACTGGTATTGATTTATACTACTGGATGGACAGAGGCACACTTGTTAAGACCCTGCCCAGGGTCTAACAGTGATTCGGGCCGACGATCTCTTGATCATGAGCTCAGCTCCCTAACCACTACAGCACTGGCACCTCTCTAGAGCAGGCATCACGAAATGTTATTGTTAAATGTAACCACAGTTTTAGTATTAAGAGCTAATGTTAGTATATAGACACGTTTGGTAGGTGAGGGACTCTGTTGGTCCGCCTTTTTGATGCGTTTTATCAGGGATGTGTGCTGCAGACGACACACACACACACACACACACACACACACACACACACAAACAGCTGATGGATTTCTATATTTGTCTGTTAATGCAGGTGTGGAGATGTTTATGCGTTTCTTAGGTACTATTAAAATGTTAATAAATTAAAATAAGATTATATAGTATATTAAGGCAGCCTATGCTTTAAAGTTGTATGAGGAGTTGCTTTGTAAATGTATTGGCACATTAATGCATATGTTAATTTCAGCACAGTAAAATAAATTCTGGATATTAGGCTTCAAATTATTATTAGACATTTTATTTCAGTAGATGTAATTTTTTTGTGTAATTATGTGTATTTTATTGTGAAATATATATTTGAGTATTTGGGGGAGAAAAATGATCACCCCTGACCCCTGCCCATTTTCCTCCTTTTTCTTCTAAGCCAGATCTCATCCCTATACACAGAAGTCACTCATCCAGTTTCTTTGTTTTGTGCCACCATTCTGAGTTAACTCCGGAGACCATCTGGTGACAACACCCATTTTTATACACTTTTAACATGTGATGTAAACATAACCACCGCCCTTGACTTGTGTTTGGGGCAATTCACACCAAGTGGAGCAATCTACATGTGGTACAGTAAAATCCTCAAAAAAAACAATAAAACAACATTTAGTTCCCAATTGCTACCCTTTTAAGAGTTACCGGTATTGGTCATCATTACCGCATAATTTGTATAATAATCATGTAATACGTTTAAGCGATACAGAAACTTATTTTAACATAAATGACCATAAAAAGCACAAAACTGGTAATTTTACCCTGCGGATTACAAGCGATGGCTGAACTGTGGGAGTTAGCAGTTTTTACCTGGAAGTGACAACACATTGGGTGGAAACCAAAGGAAATATTTTAAGCCATCTCTGCATTTGCTGTTTGTGCAGCTCAGCACTGGCCGCCAACGTGTTACACTACGCATGTCAGTGACGTGTCCCAGCCAATCCAATGAGTCTGCTTCACTACCAGGCTGGAACAGCCAGTCAGAAAGGCAGCATGTCTCTGAGCATACCTAGATTCTTAGCACTCATGCGAACTTTAAAATCAGGCATGGACTGATGTTGCCGGAGGGAGCTACTAATGTTATACTTGATCGTTTTAAATAGCTAGTAACGCTAATTCACCAAAGGTACCCTTTAATAGTCAATTCAAAACATACATAGGGTTAAAGTAGCACTGGCAACAGAAATGTTGCTGGAATGAAATGTACACGTCAGACTGGCCTTTGTGACAGCCCTCAAATTGTTGCACATAGGAAGACGCATCGTTTTACGGTCCATGACGTGATAATGTTTTATGGGGAAACCTTTATTCTCCTTTAACCATTCTTAGAGTTCACAACTGTTTAAGTACTACTGTAGGTGTTGGTTTGTTTTTTGTCAGCCTGCTCAGAAGAACAGGCCTTGAAGGAAGAAGTAAAGGTGTGGCTAAAAGGTGAGATTCCCTTCTTACCTAACCGGTTACGGCTAAATGCAGGAAAAACAAACTATAAAATAGTTTTTTTTTCTTTTCTTTTTATGGCTTATTTTTTCATGTGATAATAATTAATTGCTCCAAGTGACTGTGACAAACTGTCTGTCATTTTGCCATCAAGCTTTATCCACAGTTAATTTATTCCAGAGATAGTGGGCCAATCAGATCAATTTATCAGTTTGTGTCCGCTGTTACCCAAAGTGTCAGAAAGAAGAAAGAGTTCTTGTGCCGGCTGTATTTTTGATGTACTGTATTTATTGTGTAGGTAAAAGATCTCCTTCATTATGGCCGGATCACTCAGAGAGTGCCAAAGACTCTCTTTGTTTTTGAAATGACCAAGTATGCAAGAAACCATAAAAAAAAACACCATGCACAAGTGCTGCTTGGTGTCATGCAGACACCTACGTGACTATGTATTGTGTTGGGCTTCAGCAAATCTGCCACTGATTAAATAATGCGGTTTTAAACCTGAATTGAAACCTGTAGGGCATGACTTTCCACTTTCCTTTTAACCCTTAGGGGTTTATGGTCCAAATCATATGGCTGCTTTAAGATGACGTAGCAGGAAAACCCAGCTTTGCGCGGGTCTCAGTTGTGTCAGAAGTGCAGACTTCAAGCTATGTATCAGTTTTAATTGGTGCTGATAGGCCAAGTAAAATCAGAGTTCTAATTAATAATTTAATACTTTAAATTGAACTTCCTGTGATGGCAGTTTACACGGCATGACGTCAGCAAAAAAAAATCCCATAAGCAGTCTGGAGGTAAACGCCACCATCAAATGGACAATAGGAGAAGTAACACACCCTGGAAATGTCCGTGCTAAATTTGTACATAATTTTTTAAATTTAAAATTCATATTTGCATTCATAGTTATAAAAATGGCTCCTTAAACATGTTTGTGTTTTTCACAGTAAAAACACAACTTTTTTTCTATGTTTTTGCATTATTTTAGGTCCAGTGTGTTAATACATTGCCAGAATAAAAAAAAGTAACTATAAGCTCACACAGGTGAGGTTGTGCTGAGAAAAAAGAATGACACCAAACAAGGCAAGAAAAACAGTATTTTAAGGTGAAATATGAAGGTAAAATCAAAAGTGGTCAAAATATTCTGGACTCTAAAGGGTTAAGCTTTCAGCACATACTTTATCTCTCAAATGATCAAATGTTTTTTTTTTCTCTCTGTCTCTGCAGATGTGAATGATACCTACAGTGAGGGCAACACGGATACCGTGGGCCAGATCGTCCACTACATCATGTCAAATGAAGGTGGGCGAATGAAGGCGTAAACATAGCACTGAATCAGTCTGTTGTGGTATAACCAGTAAAGTAAGAATGTGAAGTGTATGTTGTGTATATAGTACATAGAGTACTGTAGAGATTGAGCTTGTTTCTGTAGATGAGCCAATTACAGTCATGGTAAGTAGGAAGTACGCAACGCATGGCCACGCCACAGATCTAGATAACCAGTGGATGCTGCATGTGACTGAGCGAGCCACTACACTTTGAGGCTAGCGGGCAGCTTCTTGGGGCTTGGCTTTTGTTTCATAATGTATAGGTCTAGTACTTGTTTTCAAAGTGATTTTAGTTACATATAGGATAATAGTCCATATATTTAACTAAAATTCAAATATTCTGTACTTATAAATGTTGAAAGTTAGTTAATAACTCGAATAGTTATATTCTGTGTATCATACATAGGATTGGGTTTTTATTGTTTTATTACGTTTAGACAGAAAAGTGTGAAATAATTCCAGTGATTATTAGCAATTACTATTTTATGACAGCGTGAAATTATAATGAAAATGATGTCAGCATTATTCCTGTTAACGAGATTACCAGTAAAACCGACAATAATAATGAATAATAATTATAATTGACTGAAAGTTACTTATAGGCTTCATAAGATGCTGTGGTACAGCACCCTCACGGAACCTTGTGTGCGCTGTTCTGTCAAACCAGTGCTCCTCAAATTGGTCGGAACACGGCTCTGCGTGTTTTGATGGATGATAATTTTCTCTTATGTTTACTAACCACTTTAATAGATCTGGCTTACTGTGCGGAAACCTGTTAATGGCAAGACAATGGCTTGATTTACATGTGCTATGTACAAATTTTTATATACATGTACATATATGGATATGAATGTATAATTATGACATCATGCATGTGCACATGTATATATCCCTTCATGTAAATAATTTTATATGAACAATTCTCATTTTCCTAGTAACTGAATTACTTGGTCTAGGGACAGTATATTTTAGTAACATAAATTATATAATTATAATAATGAGGATTATTGTCAAAGTAACATCCACTTGATGAAAGCCAAGACCCAGTTTGCCAGCAGAACTTTGCTCATTGAGCCCATAACATCACGTTGCCTCCACTGGCTTGTCTTCACCACTTCCATTCATACAACAGAAAAGAAAATTTGATTCGTCAGACCAGGCCACATTCTTCCACTGCTCAATAGTGCAGGTCTCATGCTCATGTGTGGGAGTTTTTAGCGGGTGACAGGGGTCAGTAAATGCACTGTGGCCTGTCTGTGGCTATGCAGCCCTGTACATGTATTATAGCTATAATTCGTGGAGCAACCAGAACTCCAGTCCCAGCTGCACTGTTTTACAAAATATCATTCAGCTGTCCTTAAGTTAGAGGAGTGATGATGAAGATGAGTCATGAAGAGGAAGAGGAGTGATGATGAAGAGAAGTGATGAAGAAGAAGACTAATGATGAGGATGAGTGATGAAGATGAGTGATGAAGAGGAGTGAAGATAAAGAAGAGGAGTGATGAGGAAGATGAGTGATGAAGAGGAGTGATGATGAAGAAGAGTGATAAAAAGTGATGTGATAAGCAACAGGAGATGATGAAGAGTGAGAGACAAAGAGGAAGAGGAGTGATGAGGAAAATTAATGATGAAGAGGAAAAGTTAAAGAGGAAGAGGAGTGATGAAGAGGACTGCTACTTGTGTTATTTAGAAAATATTGTCACAGAGCTGTAACAGGATTGGAATCTGTAAAGATGGTACAAAGTGTTTTTTTCACTTGTGACATGATTCCCCGTGTGACATTGTTTTCTCAGTTTTTAGCAATTTTCAGCATGTAACTCAAATCGCTACCAAATGTTATTCCACACCATTTCTGCTCAAGCTACACGTTTTGATATATAACGTGCGGGGGTCTCAGGTCGCATTAATGTCTGTGGTTATATACGTAATATGGTTGTGTAGCCCTGTGATGGTCTGGAGAGCTGTTCGAGGTGTAGTGTCGGCTGAGATAGGCTCCAGCCTCGTTAGTAGGATTAAATGGTCCGGCAAAGAAGTGAGTGAGAAGAACAATATGTTGTATATGCTGCAGATTAAACCACACTCACTTCCAAATATCTGCAAGGACTCTCCAAAGCAAGCAATGGCATCTCTCTGTGGGCTGTGAGGTTTTGCGGTCCATGATGAGGCCCATAGACAAAATAAATACAAAGACAGGATGCTCTGTTTATTATCAATGTATTGTACAGCGTCAACTTGACGCCATCTTGGACAATGTTTCTTTGGCATCAACAGCATGGAAGGAGATTGCAAAAGTAATAGAACGAAGAGTTTAGGGTCCGAATGCTTTGCGATTGACTGTAAAAATTACCATAATCGACACAACAGATCAGCAGGGATAACATTTCCCAAGTATGTGATAATGACATGCATAGAAAGCCATATAGAAGATACTTGCGTATGAAGATGTTTTTCACTGTATGCATCATGTGCATGTGGCGATTATAGTAGGAGTCATTACTTACATATATTACGTTAATATAGACTCATTATTCAAATATATGGGTTTATGATTGGGAACATGATCTTATGGGTATGAAAAGTATTTCTGCAGCAATGCCTACTACATTGTACACATATTACATCTACATGTACATGCATATACATGGAGATTCTCGTGTCATTTGTCATTTGTGTTTAAAGATCTATGTTATGTATTATGGCCCAAATATACATTATGTATCTATATATTATATATTATATAGATGTACACGTGTTATTTCAAGGTAACTGAAGTGACAGCGACAGAGAATAGCAGTATGTAAGGTGACCTGTCGGTTGAATAACTGTTTTGCTTCTAGCTTTTTTAACTGACAATTTATGGATATAAGGTGGACTGTAAGTTGAATATTACAATAAGTACATGTACATTTATGGCAAACAGTGCTTGATATTGTAACATATTTTTTGCTGTAAGTTTGACAAACAACTAAACATTCATGTTATCTGTTGAATCTTGTTCTATTGCTGTTCTTTATAGTTGTTCCACACCGGTTTTCTATTCTGTAGCAGTGTGACCTATTTTAGCATGGCAGATCAGCATAATGTTTGACTCATTAAGTTGTATTTATTTTTTTGTTCTATACTTGCATTATTTTAGTTCTTTCAATGTTATATTACATTATATTATTATGTTGCAAAACGTTTTCTACATTGTAATAAAAAGGTTTGTATTTTGCAAATAGCATGACTTGATGTGGAATAATAACATTGTTTTTAAATAATAAATAACGTGTTCATTCTGTACTAATCATTCCATAACACTAAAAGCAAACACACTGATATTATGATATCATGGTATGTGCCAAATAAGCTCACAAAAAAAAAAGAAAACACTAGAAGGAACACTCTCCAAGATGGCTTCATGTTGAAACCGTGAGAGCGATGCACGACCCGTCTATCTTTTTAACATGTCTATGGTCAGGGCCTCAATCGTCATCGGTCACGTGTTCATTTGAGAACACCAGAAGCGTGGAAGCAAGGCTTTATGTGTCACTGCATTTCCTCCTGACAGAGAGCCTCGCGTTCAACCCTTAAGCTTTTAACTCTCACATTTTATTCAAAATTCTTACTGTAATTGTTAACCGCGGGGCTTTTTTTAAATTCCAAACTGACCCTCGGGGAGGTGTTGTGGTGAGGTTGTGTTTGTGTACCCCCCATACCCTCTCCCCCCAAACACACACACACACACACACACACACACACAGCCTCATATTACAGAGTGGGAAGTTCTTCACAGCAGCTTGATCGAAGAATGAAGAAACATCAGCCAACATTAAACTCAGAGTGTAGCTAGTAAGAAACCTCCCAGCTGTACCGTGTGTCCGAGTGTTCGGGACCCTGAACTGCTCTGGAACTCAGGACTCCTGTCTCAGACCCATGGCGGCGGATCCTGCAGTGAGCATCAGTGCGACACGTAAGAACAACTTTATGATTCCTGCTGCTGGACGGACAGGTCAGCAATCAGGATTCAGGTGTGTGTGTGAGTGAGTGAGTGTGTGAGTGAGTGAGTGTGTGTGTGTGTGTGTGTGTGCGGGCGAGCGAGCGTGTTTGTCTATCGACAGAGCACACACAC
>JBCNYG010007230.1:0-10620 GCA_039654305.1 Porochilus rendahli | reverse complement strand
TTTGATTTTGGGGAAAGTTTTATCGGCTGTCTGAGATGTCTCTACTCAGAAGCCAAGAGTTGTGTCAAAGCAAATGGTTTTGTAACCGACTTTATAAAAGTTAACCCGCTCCATCAGACAATGATGTCCACTGTCGGCATTGCTATACACCCTGGTCGCCGAACCTCTGGGTTTGGCGATCAATGCCGACAGGGACATCCAAGGAGTCCTGGTGGGGGTCTACAAGGAAGGCGAATACCATACAAAAGTTTACCAATATGCTGATGACACAACTGTTGTGCTTAAGGATGAAAAAAGCATTTTTAAAAGCCTAGAAATTTTAAACATTTACTGCAAAGGATCCGGCGCCAGCATGAATGTGGGTAAAACGGAGGTCATGAACATAGGAGGGAGGAGCACCTCGACAAGAATGTTACCCTTCAAAGAAGTAAGCAGCAGTATGAAAATTCTGGGAGGGAGAGTAGGGAAGAAGGAAAAATTAACAACAAAAGAGAAATTGGCCTTTTGGAGGAGGAGGTCTTTAACCCTCAGGGGAAAAATTTTAGTGATAAACTCACTGTTTTTAACGAAACTCTAGTACATCCTTGGGACAGTCAGTTTGCCATTAGAAGTAGCAAAAGATCTTAAAAACGTTAGATTTTATTTGGAACGGCAAGCCATTTGGATAGGGAGACAAGGAAGAAATGGAGATCAAATATATAGGAGGAGGAGGGGTTTTAAAAACTCTATTTTAAAGCATTTTTATAGTTTCTTTAGAGACAAGGGTTTTATAGAACCAAGAGCAAACAAATATTGGAAAAAAATGTTCAAAGAAATAAAGGAGGAGGAAATATGGAAAAACATAGACACACTGAAGTGCCCAATCCTAGAAGATTTCGATTTTAAATTAAGACACAATTGCATTTTTAATGAGATGAGGTTACTAAAAATGGGATGGGTACAGAGAGATACATGTGCGATATGCGGAAATGAAGGAGAAGGTTTTAAACGTCTTTTAAATGTGAAAAGCCAAAGTGTTTTACCAAAAAATTAAAAAAAAAAAAAAAAAAAAGTTTTTGGTATACAGAAATAATATTTAGACAAACACTGGGAAAAATCTTCTTGTTTGGGACAACAGAAACAGTCAAAAAGAACAAAAGAGCATTGCAGAAATTTTTTTCAGTAGCAAGGCATACAGTATGGATAAGAAGAATGGTAAAAAGACAAAGGGACAAGGAATTAGATATCATAATACTATTTAAAACGAAGTTGACAAGACCAGTGGAGACACTGTATGATTATTTTAATAGCAGAGGGGAATTAGAAATTTTTAAGAAAAAAAATTATCTACAAGAATCCATTAATAGAGTAAACACATGAAGGACTGGTGGTAAAAATATAGAAGGCTCGAGGTAATAGAATTGTTTTTTAAATGTTCAGTTGGTTCTTGATTGTTTTTTTATATATACTTGTCAGAAAAATGTTTTATGTTCCATGGAAGTCATTGCATTGCACTTTGGTTGTGTAGAGCTTTTTTTCAATTGTTATATGTTTGTTTTTTACCTTTTAATGGCAGATAATATTTGTGTAATTTACAGTTTTTATTTTTCATGTTTCATTTTATTTTTTAAGTTATTGTTTTATTTGATAAATTGTGCAATATATTTTATAAGACATGGAATATTTATAAATTGTTTAATGTAAATGCACTGAATTTTCCAAAAAAAAATCCCGTCTGATCTCGGAAGCTAAGCAGCGTCGGGCCTGGTTACTACTTGGATGTGAGACCGCCTGGGAATACCAGGTGCCGTAAGCCTTTTCAATGAATGGATGTTTGTTTCTAAGGTGTGTGTAAATAAAAAAATAAATTAATAAACAAAGAGATGGTAGTCGGGAAGCAGCACGTAAAGATGGTACGAGCAAAGACGACATCAAGAAGAACTTGTGTTTTTTGGAGCATATTCGAAATGGAGTGGGAAGAAAAAGAAACTTATTAAATTCCACCCCGTTTCAGCTTCCGGTTCCCTCTTCCTCAGTGGCCCCTATAAATACGTTTGGGTGAGATGGGCTCCTCGCTTACGGCCACACCACCCTGAGCTCCGCCCACTCCCTGTGTGTGAGGTAGTGTGTTTATTGGCTGCAGTAGAGGGAGAGTGGCTCCCTCATTTATCTTTTTGTTTTGTTTGTTTTTTTCTTATAAATAAAAAGCAGATTGGTTTATTTTTACTTACTTTGCAGTTTATAGCGAACCCAGCAGCCTCTGACTGCTGGGGTGAGCTCGGTTTGGTTTAAGTTTATTTTTTCAAAATGGATATAAACATGGAGGACAGAGGCAAACAACATCGGACCGGATTACGCAACAATGAGTATGGAACAAGATTCAAACAACGACACTATGGATTTAATAAATCAAAATGGAGAGAACAAAGAGAACACAGATGGAAATGACGGATGTGAAAAGGTGATGACAAAAGAGAAAAGAAAGCTAAATAAAGACGGAAACAGAGAGCAGCAAAAGAACAAAGACATGCGTGAAACAAGCACAGAGATGGGGAAAACATCAAACAAATATCCGGACGGAAGAGAAGGAGGAAACTAAGACCAGGAGGAAAGCAGAAAGCCAAAAAGAAATACGGACATGGAAACAAAGAGACAAGAACGACAGACAGGAGGAAATAAAAAGAAGGTACAACAGAGAATATAAAAGAGAAATGACGGTGCTTTTAGAAACAGAGGGTGATAAAGCTCATTAAGGAAATTGAGGGTGTGGTCGGCCCTGGAGGTCTGCTAGCTCTGAGACCGGCCCAAAATAAGCAGTTTGAGGCAACGCTGGACACGCCGGTGGCATGCGACACGCTGGACACGCCGGAGGCATGTGACGCACTGGAGGACGGCCTCATGTACGAGGGACAGAGGGTGGGAGCAAAGAGATTCTTCCGGAGTGAGGTAATGGTCTCCTTCCTTCATCTGCCCCCTTACATTAGTGAGGCGTTAATACTGGAGAAGCTCACCAAGTGGGGGAGTGGAACCCATCCTCCCACTGAGATGGCTCTGCTACCGGGGCACAAGCGTGGCGGACGGAACAAGCACGTTTTCCAAAGAATGTTGTATCGCTGCCGTACAGCGCAGGTTTGAGACCCCGGATGGCTTTCAGTACTGCCAGGTGATACACGAAGATCTGCAGGCTCTGTATGAGCCCGGAGCATGTGCTGAGGACCTGGACCTGCACCTTTAAACCTGCACCTGCAGAGAATGCCACCAGCAAGGCCATAACACCCGGGAATGTGACGCCGTGAAATGCCCTGACTGCCAGCGCGCCCTGATAAGGTGCAAGTGCGGGACATCAGACAGCGAGGAGGAGGAAGAACGCGACAGCAGGAGGCAGTCGGGGATGGAGGATGGGGAAAGCCACCCATAGAGCCCCAACAAAGAACTGGACAGAGGAGAAGAGTCCGCCCAAAGCACTCCAGCCACAGGGCAGAAGCTCCAGGGTCAGGAAATAACTCAGAGAGACAACATCGACGAAAGGCAGAGCGAGACGGAAGAGACACACGAAGGGACAAAAGAAAGAGGGGAGGAAAAGGAGGAACAGTCAGAGGAAAAGAAACAGAGCAGACGACAAAATGGAGAAAAAAAGACAACTTGAGGAAAATAAAGAAGAGGAAGGAAGCTACAATAGACTGAAACACTTAAAACAAAGAAAGAAAAAGAAAAAGCTGGGGAGACAAATTAACCTGAAGGAAGTCTTAAGATAACAAGAACTAAGGAGAGGACAAAGGGTACAAGAAAAACAGGAGAAAGGTACGGAGCAAGGCATACAGTATGCATAAGTAGAACAGTAAAAAGACAAAGGGACAAGGAAATAGATATCGCAATACTATTCAAAACAAAGTTGACAAGACTAATGTAGACACTGTATGAGTATTTTAATAGCAGAGGGGAATTAGAATTTTTTAAGAAAAAAATAGGCTACAAGAGTCCAATAATAGCGTTAACACATGAAGGAATGGTGGTAAAAATATAGAAGGCTCAATGTAAAAGTTGTTTTTAAATGTTCAGTGGATTCTTGAATCTTCACACTTTTTGCAGAAAATAGTTTTATGTTTCTTTTAAAACAGTGCAATGCAATCTTATCTGTATATAGCTTTTTTCAATTGTCATGTGTTTGTTTTATGTTTCATAAAAAGGACAGATGATATTTATGTAATTTACAGTTTTTATTTTTTTTATTTTTTATTATAATTTTATTTTGATTAATGTTCAATGAATCTTATGGCATAGAAGATTTATAAATTGTTTTAATGGAATGTACATGAACTGAATTTTCTAGAAAAAATAAATTAATTAATTTTAAAAATCCAGTCTGGTTTCAGAAGCTAAGCAGGGTCGGGCCTGGTTAGTACCTGGATGGGAGACCGCCTGGGAATACCAGGTGCCGTAAGCCTTTTCAACGAATAAATCTTTGTTTCCAAGGTGTAAATAAATTAATAAATAAAGAGATGGTAGTCAGGAAACTGCATGTAAAGATGGTACAAGAAAAGACGACATCAAGCGCTCAAAAAATTTATTTATTTATTTTTTTTAGCAAATTCAAAATGGAGTGGGAAGAAGAAGAATCTTATTAAATCCCACCCCGTTTAACCTTCCAGTACCCTTTTCCTCAGCGGGCCCTATAAATACTATTGAGTGAGACGGGCTCCTTGCTTACAGCCACACCACCCTGAGCTCCACCCACTTCCGGTGAGTGAGACATAGTGTGTTGAGTGGCTGCAGTAGAGGGAGAGAGGCTCACTCATTGTTTACTTTTGGTTTCGTTTAGTTTTTTTGTTATAATTAAACAGCAGCTTGGTTTATCTTTTACCTAAATTTCAGTTAAAAGCGGGTGAGCTCTGTTTCGTTTACTTTATTTTGCATGATGGATATCAACATTGAGGACCTCGAGGCAAACGAAAACGGACCGGATTACGAGACAACGAGAATGGATCACAATTCAAACAACGACGCTACAGACTTGATGAAAACGGAAAGAACAAAAGACAATGCTGATGGAGACGGCGGTTTTGAAAAGGTGATGAAAAAAACTAAAGGAAAGCTAAATAAAGGTGGAAACAAAAAGCAGGAAGAGAACAAAGACAAGTGCGAAACAAGCACAGAGACGGAGAAAACAGCAAAGAAATATCCGGACAGAGGAGAAGAAGGTAACAAAGATCAGGTGGAAAGCAGAAAGACAGAAAGAAATATGGACATTGAAACAAAGAGACACAGGAACGACAGACAAAAGGAAATAAAAAGAAGATACAACAGGGAAAATAAAAGAGAAATGACTGTGCTCTTAGAAACAGAGGATATAACGGGACTGAACGTGATAAAACTAATAAAGGAAATTGAGGGTGTGGTCAGCCCTGGAGCTCTGCTAGCTCTGAGACCAGCCCAAAACAAACAGTTTGAGGCAACGCTGGACACGCCAGAAGCATGCGACGCGCTGGAGGACGGCCTCATGTATGAAGGACAGGGAGTGGGGCAAAGAGGTCCTTTAGGAGCAAGATAATGATCTCCTTCCTCCATTTGCCCCCTTACATCAGCGACGCGGAGATATTGGAAAAGCTCACCAAGTGGGGAGTGCAACTCATCCTCCCACTGAGACTGCGTTACCACCCGGGCACAAGTGTGGCGGACGGAACGAGGTACATAAAAGCCCGTTTTCCTAAGAATGTCGTTTCACTGCTGTACAGCACCAGGTTTGAGACCCCGGATGGCCCTCAGTACTGCCGGGTGATACACGACCGACAGGTGAAGATCTGCCGGCTCTGTATGAGCCCGGAGCATGTGCTGAGGGACTGTCCGGGTTTCACCTGCAGGGAATGCCACCAACAAGGCCATTACGCCCGGGAATGTGACGCCGTGAAATGCCCCAACGAGGAACCAGACAGAGGAGGAGAGGCAGCCCAAAGCACTCCAGTCACAACGCATAAGCTCCAGGGTCAGGAAATAACTCAGAAGGAAGACATAGACGAAAGGCAGAGCGAGACGGACGAGACAAATAAAGGGACAAAGGAAAAAGGGAAGGAGAAAGAGGAACAGACAGAGAAGGAGGGAAACAGAGCAGAGGACAAAATGGAGGGAAAAAGGCAACTGGAGGAAAATGAGAAAGAGGAAGGAAGCTACAACAGGCTAAAATAACTGAAACAACCAAAGAAAAAGAATCCAGTCTCTTTGTCAAAACCCGGGAGTCCGACACGCATAGATCACCGCTGGAGGAACCCAAGCTCGCGCTACAACTAATGCAACTTGACCTTGACTTGATTCGTCAGCAGTATCAAGCACAGCTACTGCAGTTCCAAACACTGGAGCTTGAGACTCAGAAGGAGATAAAGCTAAAGGAACTGGAATTAGAGCTGGCGCTGAGAACTAGGCCAGGCCCACTCCCAGTGTACCTGCGTCTCCTGTACTTGTCCGCGCATCATCACCAGTACAGGACGCTGCACCTGCGTCTCCTGTGGTTGACCGTATGGCATCGCCTGTACTACAACCCCAGCACCGTACCTCATCTGTACCTCCCACCGGATTTGATGTGAGTAAGCATATTGCTTTAGTTCCAATGTTTAGGGAAAGTGAGGTGGATACCTATTTTTCTGTGTTTGAGCGCATAGCTGCTACGTTACGTTACTTTGACATTAGAACAAAATATGGATTATTGTGTTTGGCTTTGTGAAAGTTGCAGTCCATCTTCAGTTGCCAGTGAAGGGGGTCTCGTTTATTCTGGGTAATGATTTAGCTGGTGGAAATGTGTTTCCCCTGACGATTGTTACAGATGATCCCGAGCTGGGAGACAGCAACGAGCTGTCATGTGAGTTTCCCTTTGTTTTTAGTTATTGTGTAGTAACCCGTGCCCAAGCTAGAAAAAATAAAAGATGGGGAGGATCTTTCAGACTCTTTTATGTGTAGGGACATCCCAGTAAGAAGAGCCAGATATCATTTTCAGTGCTGTTGATGCTAAAAGAGATAAAAACATTTCTGTACCAGAAGAGGATTGTGGTAAATAGGGGATCGGTAGACAGCAGTTGGTGGCAGCTCAGAAGTCAGATGTTTCTCTGTCTCGCTACTTCAAGTCTGCTATAGATAAAACGCAGTTGGCTAAACATCCTACAGCATATTTCTTAGATGGTGATGTACCTATGCGTAAGTGGACACCACTTAATTCTGAGCATGATTGGAATGGAGTGTATCAAATGGTGGTTCCAAAGCCATACCGAGAGCAGGTCTTAAGTGTGGCCCACGACCATGATCTAACTGGTCACCTAGGTGTGACGAAGACATACAATCGTGTTTTAAAGTGTTTCTTTTGGCCTGCTGTAAAGTCTGATGTTGCCAGGTATTGTCGCTCTTGTGAAACATGTCACTTGGCAGGAAAGCCTAATCAGGTTATTCCTCCTGCGCCACTTCACCCTATACCTGTTGTGGGAGAACCTTTCAAAATCATTTTAATAGATTGTGTTGGTGCCCTACCTCGAACTAAATCTGGTAACATGTACCTATTGACCATCATGCGTGCTGCCACAAGGTACCCTGAAGCCATACCCTTTAGATTTTGTACGGATTACCAAAAAGTTAATGCTCTAACTAGAGCAGACTCCTTTGCGTACGAGGATTGCGTAGATAGGATAGGAAATTCAAAGTTTGTTACAAAATTTGACCTTTTAAAAGGCTATTGGCAAGTTCCACGATTCCTTCAGTACACAGTCATGGCTTTTGGGTTAAAGAATGCACCAGCTACCTTTCAGTGTCTGATGTCCTTGATATTGACAATTGTGAAGTCTACCTTGATGATGTAGTTATTTTTACAGATACGTGGGAAAGCCATATCGCTACTTTAGACAATGTGTTTGCTCGCCTCAAGACAGCCTCACCAACCTTAAACCTTGCCAAATGTGAGTTTGCTCATGCTACAATCACCTACCTTGGTAAAATGGTTGGTCAGAGGTTGGTTCGGCTATTAAAGGACAAGGTTAGTTTTATTGAAACCTTTCCTGCACCCAAGAACAAAAGAGAACTTTGTCGCTTTCTTGGGATGGCTGGTTACCATAGGAATTTTTGTAAAAATATTTCAGATGTTGTGTTGCCTCTCACAAATCTTCGTAACTCTGTTACTTTTGTGTGGTCTTTTAGCTGCCAGAAAGCTTTTGAGTCTGTCAAGATGCTGTTATGTACTGCACCTGTACTTTCTGTTCCCGATTTCCAGAAGTCCTTCCAACTTGAAGTAGATGCCAGTGGTACAGGGGTTGGTGCTGTTCTTATTCAGGAGGACGTTAATGGCATTGGTCATCCTGTTAGTTTCTTCTCTCATAAATTTAACCGTCATCAGGTAAAAGACTATTGAGAAGGAAACCCTTGCCCTCTTGCTCACGCTTCAACATTTTGAGGTTTATCTTGACTCTAGCTCTCAACCGATTACAGTTTTTACAGATCACAACCCACTAATCTTTGTCAAACAGCAACCAACGGCTTATGCGATGGTCCTTGATTGTGCAAAGTTTTACTTTGTACTTTGCATCAATGTCAGAATCAGCATATTCCCCTATGAAAACCCCTTCTTTTATACTCTTAAGTATAAAAAAAAGTCTCCTTTTTAATTTGCATATGCTCAGGCAATTTCCCCTTATATCCATAGTTTAGGCTATTTTGGCCCTGCCTACCTCATTTTCCATATTTTTGTATTTCCCATTATTTTCCTGTTTTGCCCTGAATGTGATGTCATATTTCCTGTTGTGATGTGTTTTTGTTTTATCCCCAATGTAATCTCATACTTCCTGATGTGACATATCTCTATTTAATTTCCCCTTAATTTCAGGCTTCTTTGGGAGTTTTTATTTAAAAAATCGGCGCTTGCGTATAAGTGCCAGTTTCTGTGTTATGTGTCATTTCTGAATTTCGCTCTCATATGAGTGGACTATACTGCGTGCTGCTTCTGTTCATTTCACATATGTAAGTACCTGTTTCACCTTTTATTTTATTCAGCATAATATAAGTATGTTACTGCCTACGTGTTTTGAAAGCATGATACTTTAAATTCTAACTGCTCTGCTATTCTAACCATTAATGTACCAGTGATCACACTGTCTGTTTTTTAAGATGCATATCATGAGTTCTAGGCCTTTTGAGCATTTTTAATAGTGTATTTAAGCTATGTTGCAGATTGCATATTTTTGGATTAAATAGTCACATGACCTGCACCTTTTCCTATTCCATTGTTTCCAGCTTAGTCAGCCTGTCATGTCATTTTTTACGCAGGGGGAGATCAACATCGCCATTTCCATTATCCTTTGGTAATCCCAACCGTTTGGAAGCCAGAGCTTGGTCTGCATTGGTAACATGTCGTATTCGTTTCCAGTGGGGGTTGGACTCCGCCAAGGGTGCCCTTTGTCACGGGTTCTGTTCATAATTTTTGGATAGAATTTTTAGGCACAGTCTTGTTGGTAGTAGGTGTTGAGTGGTTCTGGCTGGTGGCCATAGGATCTCGCGTCTGCTTTTTGCAGACAATGTCATCCTTTTGGCTTCATCGAGCCAGGACCTTCAACTCTCGTTGGAGCGATTCACAGCTGAGTGTGAAGCGACTGGGATGAGAATCAGCACCTCTAAGTCCGAGACCATAGTTCTCAGTCAGAAAAAATCAAAACAAACTATGACTTTGTGCCCTCTATGATTGCGGTTGTCCGATGATTAAGCTAGCAAGTCCACCTCAGAAACAAAATTTTAGGTGGATATAAAAATAGAGTATAACATGATTAATTCATTTTAAAATGTGTAAACTCCAATGATAGGTTACACAAAATCTACAGGAATATTGGAAAATCCAAAGAGAGAGACAGACACACAGAGAGAGAGAGAAAGAGATAAACAAACTGAAGAGTAGATGTGTAGGCAACTGAGCAGCATTGGCAAATATGTAAAGTGGAACACAATGAGAAACTGAATGAGAACAGCGATAGTTCGCTTGATTGACCATGCAATATAAAGTACTGTTGATTCACCATTGGCATGCCTTTTTTGTAGCTCATTGTGTCTTCACAGAGTTAATAGCTTTGGGTATTGTGCTTCACTATGACCAAAATGGTTTTCATAAAAGTTCTTGGGTTTAAGAATTATGCTAAAACCAATTTGCATCTCTTGTAATTAATTAGTTGGATTTTATTAGTTTACTCTAAAAAGTAAAACGTTGTTACAACAAACTTACAAAGTAACACCAAATATTTAAAGGATAAATTTCAAAAAGGGAGGCTTTCATTTCAAAGCAAAGGGAGGCCTAATATCACCTCCAAGAAACAGGTGAAAAAAGCAACTTCAACATTAATGATCACACTCTACAAAAGAAAGTGAACATTCATTCATTCATTTTCTGAACCGCTTATTCCTAATTAGGGTCGCAGGGAGGCTGGCGCCCATCTCAGGGCAGAGTTCACCCTGGACAGCTCGCCAGACAATTGCAGGGAAGTGAACATCAAAAATATTACATATCCAGCGATTTTTTCTTTAACTGAATCATTCCCCCTCCTGTTAATGCTGTTACTGTCTCTAATGAGCATCTTCATTCATTGGCTGTCATATCAGTGATGGGATTATTAAATTATATATAATATATATATA
>JBCNYG010007213.1:0-10622 GCA_039654305.1 Porochilus rendahli | reverse complement strand
TATTGTATAGGAATAGGAACACACCAGAATTCAGTAGATTCTAAAATTCATGATGAAGATGAGATAAATTTTGCAATAAAGACTGCCCAGTTCAGGAACAACATTCTTTGAAACCGATTTTACCTTATACTAGATTGATGAGTAGAGTATGAATAATGGAAGGGGGGATTTGTGATCCAGAGCATACTACATCATCTGTCAAACATGGTGGACATGGGCACGTATGGCTGCCAGTGGAACTGGCTCACTGGTGTTTATTGATGATGTGGCTACTGATTGAAAAAGAAGAATGAATTCTGAAGTGTATTCATTCTGCTTGGATTGAATCAAATGCTGCAAAGCTTCACAGTAAAAATGGATAATGAATCAAGACATATGGCAAAAGCAACCAAAGAGTGAGTGAGGCAAAGAATTAGAATGTTCTTAAATAGTTTTTCTATAATAGGTATTCGGCTCATGAAAGCCGGTTCAGAAGGTTTGACCACAATTCAACAAATGTTGTTTTTCAACATAGACAATGTGTTTAGAAACAAAACTCTGAAATTGCTTGATATGTATTTAAATAGAAAGAAAGAGAGAAACAGACAAGCTATAGAAAATCCAGCGTGACAGCATTTTATTTAAACCAACAGACTTGGACATATAACTTCCACATAAATGTGCTTTAAATTACTCCTTTGCAACAACCATTAATAATGAGCATGGGACTAACTAATAGTGAATCATTACAGAGACTTACTTAACTGTTGACCTTTTAAAAATAGCTTCTCATCTTGTTTAATGAAAGCTGGAACAAACTAATTTCAGTTAAGTCCTTGAGCCTGTCACAAACAGAGAGGCATGGGAAGAAGTAAAAAAAAAAAATCTATCTCGGCAATTAATGCAGGGTGGCACATAGTCACAAAGCAAATTGTTATCCATCACTGAGTCATTTACAGATTGATGCTCACTGTGTTTTCATGTTTGACATCTCAGGAATGATTTAATAAAAAAAAAAAAACTCACAGTAGACAAGCACAGTATAAATCAGAAACAAATGACTCAGTTATATAGTCCAGTCTATAAGTATTGAGAAGGCACCACAAATTGCTTGAAGGGTTGGAACATGTTAATTGACTTAGCAAGTCCAAAACCTGGTCAAGAATCACCTGTCATCCCATATTTCCAATTTAAAGTAGCTCTAGGTGCAATGCAAATTAAATGTTTGAACTAATTTTAAAATTATATTATTTCTAATTAATTTAAAGACCCTCATACAACAGATCCTATGTTTGTCTGGCCGTTTATCGGCTGTGATGATGTCTGAGTGGGTGGACTGGTGGATAAGTTGTCAGGATCATATTTGCAGTGAGTCCATCCCAGGAGCAGCATACTTCATTGCATATAGGAGGTGCCTTTCTCCAACTGCATGTCTGGATAAATGAACCACACCATCAGATTGTGCTTGTTCTTCCAATATGTCTAGATCAACTTTAGCTAATTTATGTGTCTACTGAGAAATGCAATTTTGTTTGTTTATGTATGTATTTTATTTGTATAGATGAAATGACAATCAATAAAAAATCTTAAAGCTTGAGCATATCATCAGCCTAAGTTGCTAACCACCCTTCTTCAGTTTTCCCTAAGCCAACCCTCATTCAACAGGGACTCTCATTCTCTTCTCAGTTGTAATGAAGTGATGATAGCTTCAACACTAGTAGTCCCACTCCATTCGATTTGAGGTCTGGCACTTTCTATGTGAATTTGAAAGAACAATTTAGAATCATTGAGTTGAAGCTGTTTGCTGTTTGTTGTTGTCCAGCAGTGAAGGCTAAAGCATTAAATCCTCTTTGGCGATGGTTATCTTCAGCCCAAGATGAATGGCAGCAACAACAAAACAGGTGTTTTTTTAAATGTTAAGAAGGCTGGAGTGCGATGTCATATGTAAAAAGTAGCTCTCTGAGAAACAACTATTCTAGATGAAACAATTTGTCATCCAGTTAAATATGGATGTAGACATATGTGCGGCCAGAGCATCGGGGTGAGTACTGGCCCAGTGCTGGTTGGCCTAGTCCTGGACATGGTGTGTGCTCTCTGCCTTGGGGCTGCTTCCGGGGCCTTGGGGCCCTGGACCCTCTACTCTGGCTGTCCTGGGTGGCCGGAACCTGGCGGGGTCAGCAGTTGCCGGTCCTGGCTTGCTGGGGCCTCTGCCCCACTACCGAGGGGGGCTCTGGCTGGGGCTTTCCCCTGCCACCCTCTGAGTAGGCCTGGGGTTGTCTTTGGTGCTAGGTGGCTTGGGGTTGTGCTCCGAGGTTCCTGCTGATGGCCGGGGTCCCTGGGCTGCCCTGTTCTGCCTCTGGCCGCTGTGAGGGTGTGGTCGCAGGTACACAGTCTTGCTCGTCACTTGTTGCCAATCACTCACTTATTCCACATGTTTTGCATGCTGGCACAGTCACTATGTTGTCTATTATTTCTTTCCTTCTTTATATATTTATATATAAATATTTTTTTATTTTATTTTTATTTAGTAATATTTTTATTATAATTATTTATATATTTTTTCTTTCTCTTTTATTTATATTTATTATTTTGTTGTTGTTTAGTTTTGTGTGTAAATATTATTATTATTATTTATTATTATTATTTTAGTTTTTCTCTCTTTTTCTTTCTTCTGTCTCTGTGACTGTGTAGTTTTTTCTTTGGTTAAATTTGTGATATGTCTCTTTGTTCTGGTTATTATTAAACAAACTCTTGATTTATGTTAGCTCTATTTTTCTATAAAAGCCGCAAGAAATTTAATGTTGTATTTAAGTACAGATATATCGGTTTGTCTTGTGATAGTTTGGTTTGAAGGGTCGTTGCTTTATACCTCTACTGTTTTTGTCTCCTCTTTCTTCTTTTTACTTTTCCTTTTGCTTCTGTTTGCTGTCTTCTTTCTTTTTCTGTCCCATCCAGTCAAGTTGAGCAAGATTACATAGATTCCATAACACAAATCAACAGTAAATAAATAAATGAATCAGATTATCAAGAGGATCCTCGAACCCATAAACCTTCCCTAGGAAAAGCACATTTGTTTGGCACAACACTGCAACCAGACTGCCATTTTGCTTGCTATGATGTTGGACAAGACAGGTTTAAAAAAATAATAATATATATTTATTTTTTAAATATGAACATAGACACCATTGAAAAGATTGCAACTCATCATTTCTAGTACATCCGATAGATACAGTGTAAAGAGTGTAAGTGCACAGTCACGCAGTCTTAATTAACCCTGTGACACATTAGGGAAAAGTCACTGGCCTAGACAATGGCCTTCACTATTCAAACTGTGAATGTATTCGAAAAGATGCCATTATTAACAAACTACCACTGGTGCTTAATTTATTGCTGCCCAAACTTAAATGTTTGCTGTTTACTTTTGAAATTTTGAACAGAAATATTGCTCTTGCATTAACTAGCTTTGAAATTAACATATCAACAAACCTTTTTTCCATCACAAACACCTTAAAATTCATTGAAGTCAATAAAGCTCTAAACTAATTTTTAAAAGCATTTAGCAATTCTGGAGAAATTTGGCCAACAGTGCATAAAATAGTTTGAGCCATTATTCATTCATTTATTTTCTGAACCGCTTATTCCTGATTAGGGTCGCGGGGATACTGGCGCCCATCTCTGGATGAGGACAGAGTACGCCCTGGACAGCTTGCCAGGCCATTGCAGGGCAGGAACACGCTGACCGCTATGCAGCCTACTCTTGACAAAAATCAGCAATGCTTTTACATGCCTCTGTTCTCAGCTGTTAAGTCGTGGAAATTTTATAATACTGGTGAACTGCTCAAGGCAAACTCTTAAGATCCATCCAACCTACAACAAGTAGCCTGCTTATTGTTTTTTTTTTTTTTTAACCTTGACTATGGATATAGGCATAGTTAAAACATGTGGAAAATTTACCACAGACTACTTTAAACTGTGAAAAAAAAATATTGAACTGTTGTAAAGCTTTTTGACAGTGACAAAGAAAAACTTGGGAGCTGTTTTAAGGGAATGAAAATAACCAAGGAGTGCTCGATGCCACAGATGTTTCTTCTGACAGCAGTGCAAAGGCATGCCTTGATGCCCTATGGTTCTAAAAGCATATTTAGATTGAAAATTAAACATTTGTATGAATTCATTTATGTATTTATTTTTTTAATGATTTTTTTAAAGAAAATTATCCAAGATTACATATATGTGGCAAAAGTATGTGAACCTTTGATTTCAGTATCTGGTGTGATATTCAGTTTCATGGACAGATGTCCTAACATGATCTTTTCGTATTTGCTGGCAAAATTCAGAATTCATTGTTCGCTGCAATGATGGCAAGCAGTCCTGGCCCAGATGTAGCAAAAGAGGCCCAAACCCTGATACTACCACCACCATCTTTTTCAGATGGGATAAGATTCTCATGCTGGAATGTTCCCTTGCAACCCTGACATGCACAGCATTGTTGTTTAGCGTTCTTCTGATGGTGGACTCATGAACATTAACATTATTGTGTGAACTTGCTGACAATTATACGCCTTGCTCTTGGAGGGATCTTAGTTGGTCGTCCACTCCTGGGAGGGTAACGATGGTCTTAAATTTCCTCCATTTGCAGAGAGTCTGTCTTATTGTAAATTGATGGAGTTCAAACACTTTAAAGATGGTTTTGTAACCTTTTCCAGCTTGATAAACGTCAACAACCCTTTTACTGAGGTCCTCAGAAATCTTCTTTTTGATACAAATGTGTGGACACTTTGATAGATTTATGTTCTTTAAATAAAACATGGTGCCCACTCACACCTGATTGTTATCCCACTGATTAAAATCATCTGTCTCTAATTTCACCTTTAAAATACCTGGTAACCCTAGAAGTTCACAATCTTTTGCTACTGACAGATATGTAATATTCTAACATTTTTCTACACTAAACACTAAAATAACACATCCGAGAGCTGAATGAAGGAAATATTCTTATTAAATGTTTTGTTCTTTACATAGTTGAATGTGCTGACAACAAAATTACACAACAATTATTAATGGAAATCAAATTTAATAACCCATGGAGGTGTGGATTTTTAAGTCACACTTAAAATTAAAGTAGAAAAACACACTACAGGCTAATCCAACTTTGATGTAATGTCCAAACTATTTAGTGTATGTCTCTCTGGAGACCCTCCTTTCCTTTTCTCCACTGCTCTGCTTTAATCCTTAAATTTTCATGCAACATTCTTGCATCCTCATCCAAATTGAAACCAACACTCCTCTGAAGAACTTTATAAAGGAACCACTTGAATACTTCTTTTCAGTGCAAATTTTGAAAGTTTTCTGAATACTCTCAAGACTGATTTTGAAACTGACCCAAATAGACAAACATGAAAATTAAGGATGTACCCAATCAGGTTTTGAGCTCACCCTGTGGGTGTGTTCTAGGCTGACTCTGGTCTCACTGTGATACTTGAGTAATATCAAAGTTAACAAATGAATTGTCAATAGGAAATTGCTGTTGGTACTTTAAAATATTGTTTAGTAGGGCTTTACCTGTAATAGTTGTAAATGGATGCTTCACAAAAACCAGAACAGAACCTGTTCCCTATCAGTGGCACAGGACAGGAAAGTGTTCAAAACTCTGAGCAGCAACAACATTTAAAATACTAGACTTGACTTGGGAAAAGATTATATTGCCAAATAAATACTGTGATACACATGCCGATCACCACCTCAGTGGTCTGCAACTAGGCAGCCCCATATGCAGCAATGCATTAACAATTTCAGCAGCTTGTTTGACAGCAGCTCTTCTGTGAGATCAGATCAGGCATACCAGCCTTTGCTGCCACATGCCCAACTGAACCTTGAGCACCCCTGACACTTTTCCTTGGACCACCTTTTGTAGGTACTTACCACTGCTTACCAGGAAGAGCCCATAAGACCTGCCATTTTAGAAATAGACCTGGATCAGCCATAACATTAAGAACTAAAACAAAAGAGTTACCACGTACAGGTGAGCTGAATAACATATTAACTTGTTATTCTCTTAAGACCCCACTGTCCTCTTAGGACATCATATGATGGACATCATATTTTTTCCCACACAGTATTGTGTGTATGTCCTTCTAAGATCCTCATATGAGAACCAATGTGTATTATTTTTTTGCCAAACCCCTTATTTGAAGACATTGATCAAGTTAAATAGTTATTGGGTGTTGCGAGACAGAAGCAGTCTGAAGAAATGAGAAAACAAACAAAAATAATTTTTGGGTCTCAGGAGGTTATAGTGGCACTGCCCTGGAGTTGAATATATTAGGCAGAAAGTGAACTAAGTTGATGTGTTGTAAGCAGGAAAAAATAATTAATAAATAATTAATTCATTCATTCGTTCATACATTCATTCATTCATTAATTTTCCGCTTCTTCTGGGGTGGGGTCGCAGGGGCAGCAGCCTAAGCAGTGAGGTCCAGATGTCCCTCTCCCAGCCACTTCCTTCAGCTCTTCCAGGGGATGCAGAGGTGTTCGCAGACCAGCTGAGAGATGTAGTCCCTCCAGCGTGTTCTGGGTCGACCCCGGGGTCTCTTTCCAATTAGACATGCCCGAAACATCACACCAGTTTCTCCCTGATGACAGAACTCCTTACCCTATCTCTAAGGGAGAGACCTGCCATCCTGCGAAGGAAACTCATTTCATGAGTTCATTGATCTCGTCCTTTCGGCCACTACCCAAAGCATGTGACCATAGTTAAGAGTGGGAATATAAATTGGCTGGTAAATTGAGAGCTTTGCCTTCTGGCCCTGCTCCCTCTTCACCATGACAGATCAGTACAAGTTCTGCTTTTACAACAGAGGCTGCAGTGATCTGCCTGTCAATCTCCCGCTCCATTCTTCCCTCACTCGTGAACAAGACCCCGAGATACTTGAACTCCTCTACTTGGGGCAAGACCCGGAGAGTGCATTCCACCCTTTTTTGACTGAGAACCATGGCCTTGGACTTGGAGGTGCTGATTCTCATCCCAGTTGCTTCACACTCAGCTGTGAATTGCTCCAGCGAAAGCTGAATGTCCTGGTTCGATGAAACCAAAAAGACAACGTCATCTGCAAAAAGCAGAGACGAGATCCTATAGTCATCAAACAGAACCACTTAACACCTTGACTGCGCCTAGAAATTCTTTCCATAAAAATTATGAACAGAACCAGTGACTATGGGCAGCCTTGGCGGAGTCCAACCCCCACTGGAAACGTATTTGACATGTTGTTACCAATGCAGACCAAGCTCTGGCTCCGGCAATACAGAGACCGAACAGCCCGTAGCAACAGGTCCGGTATTCCATATTCCCGGAGCACACCCCACAAGATAGCCCCAGGGACATGGTCGAAAGCCTTTTCCAAGTCTACAAAGCACATGCGGACTGGTTGGGCAAACTCCCATGCCCCCTCGAGGATCCTGCATAGTGTGTAGATCTGGTCAACAGTGCTGCGGCCAAGACGAAAACCACATTCAGATTTTACCTGAATCCAAGGTTCAACTTTCGGCTGGATCCTCCTCTTCAGTACTCCTGAATAAACTTCCAAATAGTTTATTCAAAAATTCCATGATAGTTGTAACACACCCTCTGGTCCCCTTTTCTTAAAAAGGGGAACTACTACCCCGGTTTGCCAATCCAGAGGTACGGCCCCTGCTGACCACGCAATGTTGTAGAGAGGTGTCAACTAAGACAGTCCTACCACATCCAGAGCCTTGAGGTATTCATGGCAGATCTCATCCACCCCTTGGAGCCCGGCCTCTGAGGAGCTTTTAAACTACCTCGGTGACCTCAACCCCAGTGATAGGCAGACCCCTCTCTGAACCTTCAGGCTCTTCCTCTCTCAGAGAGGTCGTGTTGGTGGGACTGAGGAGGTCCTCGAAGTAGTCCTTTTACCTCCCCACAACATCCCCAGCTGAGATGAGCAGCTCTCCACTTCCATTGTTAACAGTATTTGTGGAGTACTGCTTCCCCCTCCTGAGGCAACGGATGGTGGTCAAGAACCTTTTTGAGGCCAACCGATGCATCAGCGACAGCCAAAGCTGCAGCAGCCAAGGCTGCAGCATGTTTGGCATGTCAGTATACGTTTGCCTTGTGAATCCCACAGGCCAAAAGTACCTGATCGGCCTCCTTCTTCAGTTTGACAGCTCCTCTCACCGCAGGTGTCCACCACCTGGTTTGGGAGTTGCCTCCACGACAGGCACTGATGACCTTCCGGCCACAGCTCTGGGCTGCCGCCTCAATAATGGAGTCACGGAACATGGCCCATTCGGACTCTATGTCCCCGGCCACCATTGGGATGTGGTGGTAGCTCTGCCAGAGATGGGAGTTGAAAGCCCTTCTGACAGGACACTTTGCCAAATGTGCCCAGGAGACCCTAACAACAAGCTTAGGTCTCCCAGGTCTGGCGGGCAGCCTCCCCCACCATCTCAGACAGCTCAGCACCAGGTGGTGATCGGTTGACAGCTCAGCTCCTCTCTTCCCCCGAGTGTCCAGAACATGCAGCCGCATGTCTGATGACACGACTACAAAGTTGATAATTGAACGGTAAACATTCGGAACTGTTAATTGGTGCATAAGCACAAACAACAGTAAGGACCCATCCCCCAACCTGAAGGCAGAGGGAGGCTACCCTTTCGTCCACTGGAAAGAACGCCAACATGTAGGCACCGAGGAGGGAGGCAACTAGGATGCCCACACCGGCTCGCTGCCTCTCCCCATGAGCAACTCCAGAATTAAATAAGGTCCAGCCTCTCTCGAGAGTGGTGGTTCCAGAGCCCAAGCTATGTGTTGAGGTGAGCTCAACTATATCTAATCAGTATCTCTTGACCTCACGCACCAGCTCAGACTCCTTCCCAGCCAGAGAGATTCCATGTCCCAAGAGCCAGAGTCAGTAGCCGAGGATCGGTCTGCCAGAACCCATGCATTCGGCTGCTAACCGGCTCACACTGCACCAGACCCCTAATGCCCCTCCCACATTTGGTGGGTCCATGGGAGGGCCGACCCATGTATCCTCTTTGGGCTGGGCCTGGACGAGCTGCATGGGCAGAAGCCCGACCACCATGTGCTCGCCTTCGAGTCCCTCCCCCAGGCCTGGCAAACCCCTCCACCATAAAAAGGTGGCAATTCGAAGATGGGTAAAAGCAGAAAAAATGAGCAAGCATACAAATCTGAGTAAGGGTTAATTCATCTACAAAATGGCAGGTATTGTAGGGTGTTCCTAGTACGCAGTGATAACTACTTTAAATAACTTGAATACCATAAATAAGCAAACAAACAAACTAATAAAAATATTTGGTGAAAAAAGGTGTTGTGAGGCAGACCTTTTAAATTTCTGTTCAGTCATATTTTAGTTTGTTCATAGAAATGCTGAAAAGCACCTTAGATTAGCAAAAAAGAAAAATTCTAAGAACTGTTGCTATTTCTTCAATGCCTCCTCTGTCTGTATTTTGCTTGCTGATTTGGCATGGTGTTAAAAATAATGTGGAGCTTGTTGGGATAGGTATTTTACACAATTATTAACTTTACATTAGATTAAAAGAAAAATTTTATTTTAGTTCATGTTGCATTAGCAGGAAAGAGTTGGCTAAATGCATCCAGCAACTCTCACTACACTACTAAAATATAATAGGTTGCTCATAAATAATTTACAGGCATTCCTTACTTCAGTTTTTAAAGCAATTAAAAAAGAAATAAAAATCCAAAATCACCATCAGATGTTCTCTGAACATGTTTAATCTCACATATGTGTCACTCTACGAGGTAATTGATAAATGGTAATTTTTAACCACTTCCTAGAAAAAGGGACAACAGTAGCAGGAGGGGATGTGTAGAAAAAATATCTGCATAAGACAGCTCAGTGTGAATGAATAAATTACTGCTTTTAAAAACTAAGGCAGGCATTTTTTTTATTTAGTCAGGTGTGAAAACTTTTCAGTTAGTCAGGTGTGAAAGTAATTGGCTATAGAAAAATTAGCTTAAAGAGGTCCTTTGTAAAGGCGTGTGTGTGTGTGTGTAAGTGTTAAAGAGAGAGGGACAGAGAGCATCCTACAGTGAACTGGCAGAGCTCCATGCTGACAGTAGGTCTTTGGGTGGTATCAGCTCAGGGAGGGTGAAAATTCTCAAGTGTGCTCTTGTTTAGAATTTTACACCAATAATAAACATGAAAGAGTAGGCTAAAAAATAGACATCCCCTACACCTCTGAAATGTTCTGTGTTCCTTGAGTGTTCCCTAGGTGTGTGTGAATGTGTGTGCTGGCACTGAGATGAACTGACAAGGTGTTCAAGGTGTACCCTATCCTCACCCAGAGTTGGTTCAACCTCCCCAAGGATCCTAGTACGATCAAGCAGTTTAGTAAATTAGTAAATTTGTTGAGACTTAACATGACAATGGGAAGCCAATCTTGCTGAACTAACGCAATATGGATACTTATGCAGGGTGGCTACAAAGATGCATAACAGATTTGAAATGTTTATTAACCACCCAGACAAAGGTATCCATAATCACAGTCAAAAATTAAGGCTGGCACAGGTAATATTCATTCATTCATTCATTTTCTGAACCGCTTATTCCTAATTAGGGTCGCGGGGGGGCTGGCGCCCATCTCAG
>JBCNYG010007118.1:0-10628 GCA_039654305.1 Porochilus rendahli | reverse complement strand
CCACAAAGACACAGTGCAGCTCCTTCTGTCCTTCTCTGTACTTCTCCATCAGCATTCTCAGACCAAATATTGCATCACTATTCCACGTTAATGTAAACACACACGCCGCCACTGTGAGTCTTACTGCACAGAGCTGGATTCCTGTCGGGATGAAACACAGTTAGTCGGATGTAGTCCAATTTATTGTCCAGTTAGCAGATGTTGGACAAAATGATGGAGGTTAATGGCAGCCAGCAAGGGTTTATTTTTAGCCTAGCACTGACACCCTCCCGTTTTCCACGCTTCTGGATTGAAGACCTGGTCTACGCAGCAAACCGTGGTCACGGAGTTTGCAGAGTACATCATCATGCAGGTTAGAAACTGCAAGATTATTTAGCTGCAGTATTGTCTGGCGGTCATATACATGAACACCACTGTCTTGTGTCCATGGTATTTGAAGTTCAGGCTAAAACAAAGATATAGCACCATTTTGGTTCCAACTTGGCTGCTGCATGCTAATGCTGTGCCGTGTAGGACAGAAACCTTATACTCACCTTATATTTAGCTTCCAATTACCATTACAACATGCATTGCTTGATTTAGTATTAAGAGATCGAATCTGGTTTCATATGGCATTAAATTGCTTAGGTAACAATGATATAGCAAAAGGCAGTTCCACTAGGTATTAATGAGAAAGCTGTTATAACTGTGTAACAATGAAACAGCAGTTTTAGTAAACGAGGCCATGCTGAACAACAATGAGACAGCTGTTTAGGTATCAAAAACATGCAGCTGAGCCAAATGCAGAAGAGTAAAGGGGAAGTAGCTTAAGTAATAGAGCATAGGAACATAGAAGAACTATTGACCTTTGACCTTAGTGTACTTATGAAATAAACACACTGGAGACTAGAGTAAAAGATAAAAGAGGGTTTGTTAAAGGTTACAGATCAGCCAGCCTGTCCAAAGGGATTATGGGAACACCTTCATCAGTAGTGGAAGAAGGAGCGTCTCCAATAGCTGGGGACGTGGGTGTGTAGTCAGATTCATAACCGGGAGAACCAAGATACTCCATAGGGGAATGTTGAGGAGAAGGCTCTTTACACATTACACTTTCTTCACAGTGGTGCAGCTGGGCTGTGTTGTAATCGCGGCAGGAGACTTTAATAATTCAAACCTGAAGTCTGCTCTGCCTAGATTCTACAAAAATGTGAGTTTTCCGACAAGAGAAAAAAACACACCGGACCAGGTTTACACAAACATTCCAGATGCTGATAAAGCCACCCCCTGCCACATCCCGGACTCTCAGATCATCTCTCATTGTCCCTGATTCCTGCTTATAAACTTAAAATCTGTAGCCAAAGACCAGCAGTTTTAATTTGGCTGTTTTACTTTTTTTTTTCTCTTGAAGTTTATTTATTTTATTTATACTTTCTTCAAAAACAATTTTTTCTCCACTTCATAGCAGAACACAGAGAGAATTAACAGTATCATTAACAATATCCCGCTACTATCTCCAACTAAGTTTTGTTTTTAGCATCATGGCTACCATCCAGCTTGTTCAGTGTATTGAGTGCAAGATATTTAGCAATTCTCTCTCCGTCATTAGACTTAGAGACTTAAAAACTTAAACTTAACTTTATTGATCCCTTTGGGATGACTCCCTTAGGGAAATGTAAAACGTAACAAATTTAAAACAAAATTTAATAACTTTATATGTGATATGTGTACACTAGTTCACTATCTGACTGCACATCCAGACTTTAGAGAGAGCTATTGAAAGTAGTGATTTTCCTGCACTGGAAAGTCTGGGTGCCTTAGGCAGAGATAATGACCCCCTCTTCTCCAGCATCAGAGCCATCGCAGTGGAGGAATAGGTGATGACTCGGGGGCATACTTAAAAAGCCATAGCTAATGCTGAGGTTCGCCAATGGGAGCACCACTCCCGTCTACACTTTATGTGTCAAACAGGTTTTTTCTCCTCAGTAAGAAACCTGAAATAGCTCTGGTTATAGGAAGCTCTATTTTAAGGCACTTGAAATTAGAAGGTTCTTTAGGGGATCCAGCAGCAGTAGTTAGGTGTATCTTGGGAGCCAGAGCACCAGACATAGCAGGTTATCTTAGGTTCTTAGGTGAGTGCAGGTTCTTAAATATAGTTATTCATGCTGGAGTTAATGATATACACCTTTATCAGTCAGAGGTTACTAAGAGTAACTTGTGGAAAATAGCGAAGGCAATGCCCAGTGCTGTAATATGCTCTGGCCCCATCATGGTGACGTGGCTTACAGCACGCCATGGTTGCTGAACTGCTGGATGTCCAAGTGATAAATGTAGTGTTAATGTTGGGCCTAATCTTAATCCTTTGGAGGATTTTCATTCTAATGCTGGCTTTACAGTGGAGTGTACAGTGTAAGGAAATTTTATGTTTACAGTTATAACATCAGTCACGAGAACATGAATTAGATCGCAATTAGAGCTTGATAAACAAAAAGCAAGGGAAAGAGGGCGGTTACTAGAGGCTGAGCTAAGGGGAAAAGCCCATATATTGGAAATAAAAAAAAGCTCCTTCGGTTAATTTCTCAAGGTAAAATTCTATCTGACACTTCTGAATATGTCCGGTTATCAGGTGTTGGCGACAATAGATCAATGAGCCCTAATATTGCCTATATGGTGAAGTTGTTACCATGTTTCAGTGAAGAAGACCAAGATACGTTCTTTTCTTTGTTTGACAGTATGGCAGAGGACAGAGGTTGGGATGACTCTGATCGCATTCTGCGTTTACAGTCTGTGCTTGAGGGTAAGGCACATGAGGCTTATATAGCATTGTCCGTGGCAGAGCGGAAAGTAAGTTCCGTTTGGTTAAGGGAGCTATTCTGAGGGCATACCAGCTTGTTCCCCAGGCTTACCGGCTTTGATTAAGAAATTGGCTGGGTCGGATGAAATTAGACCAACCGTAATAGCCACTGCAGTAACTAAGAATATTGGCAATGAGTCCTGTTCTACTGAAAAGACCAATCGTGTTGATCTTGAGTATGCCCTATTTATAAGAGATGGATTTGTTTCCATGGTTGGTAGTTCAGAAAAAGTAGCTGACAAAATACTTCGAGACACCAGAGTCTCTGAATCATTCATACTGCAGTCTTACCATTATCTCAAGCATCTAGTACTGGTTGTATGGTGTTTTGATCAGAGGAATTGGTTTGCAAACATTTTCTTCCCCTCTGCACAGGATAATTGTGCAGTCTGATTTGGTGCAAGAAGAGGTCGTTGTAGCAGTTTGACCTTTTTTACCTGTGGAAGGTGTTAGTGTAATTTTGGGGAATAATCTAGCGGGTTGGCGAGTATGGTCTGATGAAATACTGCCTCCTGTTGTTAGAGCTGTACCATCTGTTTCTGGACCAGATCAATGTGCCATAGACTTGCCTGAAGTTTTTCCATTCTGTGCTATGACTTGTTCTTTGGTCATTGCGAGTAGCAGTGTTAACAACAGTAATTTAGGTTAGTTTATTAGCTTGCCAGCTCCTCCTTCTCCTGTCTCTTAAGGACTTAGTGGTGGCACAATGAGATGATGAAAGCTTGACTGATTTACTTGCTTTAGTTTAACCTGCAGAGAAATTGTATGAAAGTTAAGGAAATGACCACTCCTGTTCATCAGGTTGTCATGAAAGTTAAGTGTAGAGATCTAGTTTTAAAAACCATGCAGTTGTCAGGTCATCTGGGGATCAGCAAATATATGATATTTGGGGCTTACAGTTGTGGTGGTAATTACTACTGGACTACATGGTAGACTGAAATGAAGTTTCTCTTATATAGTTTGTATTTTATGGTTTTCCACAAATGAGAATGGGTTTCCCTTTTGAGCCTGGTTCCTTTCCAGGTTTCTTCCTCATGTCAACTGAGGGAGTTTTTCCTTGCTCCTGTCGTCGTGTGCTTGCTCATTAGGGATGTGTAGGTTTGTAGAAAAATGTTAAAATTCCTTTTTATTCAAATTTACCATGAAAAGCTGCTTTGTGACAATGTCAATTGTAAAAAGCGCTATACAAATAAAACTGAATTGAATTGAAAACAGTTCAGGTGTGGACTGAGGAAGCCACTGTAGTTCTACAGGATTGTTTTGACTTTACAGACTGGGGAATATTTGCAGAGGAGACAGACCTGAAGGGTCACACATCAGCACAACCAGGACTGTTCCCAAACCAGAAACCGTAGTTCAACAGTGAGGTGCACACTCTACTTAGAGCACAGGATGATGCCTTCAAGTAAGGAGGCCAGCAAGCTTGCAAAGAGGCATGCCGGGCCCTGCAAAGAGGCATCAAAAAAGACTAGCACAAATATAAACAGCTCATCGAAGAGCACTTTGATGATAATAACACCAGTAATATGTGGAAGGGGATCAAGACACTCACTGGCTACAAGGACATGCACACATCAGCAGACTCCTCGGACAGCAACCTACCGGACACCCTGAACCAGTTCTTTGCTCGCTTCAACCAACACAACAGAGAGGCATGTCCCTGATATTGGGGCATGATCACAGAACCGTCAAACGTTTTGTTGCAAATAGTCAACACGGTCGCAAGAAACGTGTCGAGAAGAAAAGACACAAATTAAGCACCAAAGATTTGAGAAGAATTAAACATGAAGCTACCAGGAACCCTTTATCCTCCAGTGCTGCCATATTCCACAACTGCAACCTACCTGGAGTGTCAAAAAGTTCAGGTATTATCAAAGATGAGCTAGTTGGACATTCTCGAGTTGTATTAGACTCAAAATCAACTCTCAGGCCTACTGCCAATTTTTAGAAGACACTTTCTTCAAGCAGTGGTACAGGAAAAAGTCTGCATCTTTCAAGAAGACCATTTTATGCAAGACAACGCTTGATCACACGCATCAAAGTACTCAACTGCGTGGCTGGCCAGTAAAGGCCTTAAAGATGAAAAACTAATGACATGGCCCCCTTCTTCACCTGAATTAAACCCTTTTGGAACTTTTGGGCCCTTCTTAAGCAGGACATTTACAGTGAAGGTAAACCGTACACCTCTCTGAACATTGTCTGGAAGGCTGTTGTTGTAGCTGCACAAAAATAATTATTTTTTTTTTAATGAAGACCAATATGTACTAAAGAAAGTTAAAATGTAAAAAAGTAACAGTGGCTTGCAAAAATATTCATACAACAAACAAAATTCATACAATAAAATGTTTCTCATTGGGATTTCATGTGAAAGACCAACACAAAGTGGCTCATAATTGTGAAGTGGAAGATAAATGATACATGGTTACCAAAGATTTTATACAAATAAAAATCTAAAAAGCGTGATCATCTATCAACTCCGGCCAGCCTTATATATTACAATTACAATTAATCCTCAAAAATACAACTTGCCTAATAATTCTGCAGACAGTGTATATTAGGGATATACCATTACCATTCCATATTAAGGGTACTTACACAATTTGTGGCTGGACAGCCAGCACAATCATACTGCCTGGACAGAAAAACCATTGATGACATGCACATGTCTCTCCATATAAAATGCATTGATACATTAACATTAAAAACATAAAATGCAGTGACTATTACCTTAAAGCCAGTCTGGTTCATGTATATAATAAAGGTTGTATCCAGATTTCTTCTGTAATAATGTCAAGATTGGTATAATGATTTGTCACATTTTTTTCATAATTTTTTTTAAATTCATATTACCAGGGGTATGCTGAACACTTCAATTCTTCTAGCCTTTGCATATAAATATATGAAGAATCTTGTGTAATCTTTACGTCTGTGTTAACCAGAAATTGACTCTCTGTGTGTTGCTCTAACTATATGTAAAGTTTCATGATCCTGTGATGAATTAGCTGGTAAATTGTCAATATCTTGCTGAAATGTTCAGGTTAAGCCTTTTCATGATATAGATTCTTCTTTAAAACTGTTTGGTTTACATGAAAATACTTAAAGATTTGCTATAAAAATACTTTTGGGGGTATAAATACATTTTCTGTGTCAAAAATGTTAAATATTGTATTTAAAATTGCACTTTTTCCAAAATTGCAGTAACAATAGCAACCTTACCATGACAAATTTTGACTGCAGAGTCTGACAGAGTGGGTCCTGTTCTTTTCGTAAAGTTTTGCAAGAGTTGCAAAGTTTCAGCCTTATACAGTAATGATTAGTGGAGTTACAAGCTTTCAAAAATGGCCAAACTGGCAAATTGCGGCCCAACAAAAGGGTACTAGCCTGCGATATTTAAATCTTGAAAAATTTTTAAACTACAAACTTTAAATTTTGCATGTGTTCATGTTGAAACATGTCTGGTTAAAGTTTCATTGAATTCTGAGAGGGTCACCTGGGAAGTTTTTTGAAAGCTAGGTTAGATAGATTTGACATGGAATGACCCAATATGATGTAAAAATGGGATTAAAAAGTTTTTTTTTAATAGACTAGACTAAATTATAGCTTGTGCACTTCAAAGCCTACACAAACTTAATCACAGAAAATGATTTGTAAGCCATTTTCAGATACCAAGAGCTATACTCATGGAGCTGTGTAACACCGTGAGTTTCAATATCAAACAGCAGAGATTGGGCCACTAGTATAAATGGCAATGCAACAATTTAGTGTTGTGTCCTGCATGACAACAGTTAGTGGCTATTGTGAAAACATGGTTTGTCAGTTCAATTCAATTCAGATTTGTATAGCACTTTTTACAGTTGTCATTATCGCAGAGCAGCTTTATATAGTAAAAACTAATTTTAAAAAGGAATTTAAACCTGACCTAGGAAACCTTCTATCTGCACATTTAGTCATTTTAATTTTAATTCTTTCAAAAAGCAGTGCTATTGGACACTCTTAATGTCTGTTTGTGAGGCTTTACTATTTAACAAATGAAAAACAATATGAGCCCATCGATTATTTCTCTTATCTTCAGGATCCTCGAACTGTATCTAAAATCTTAAACCGTGCCTTCTTTTTAGCTGAACTAATATAAAACTAATATATTTTTTCAACATGTTTGTATTATTAAGTAAACAGTTAATAATTTCAGGCCCTTTTTTTAGTTAGTGTTATATGTTTTAAATGTATTTCATGATTTGTATTTTTTATGAATTTTAACTTTTTACTCATTCTCACTTATTAATGGTGGGCCATTATATATTTATTCATTTATATATTGATTATTTAAATAAATAATTAAATTGAAAACATTTAAAATAAACAATTGATGAATTAATATATATGTTTCATGCATATTTCATGCATATTTTATCCATTTATTCATCTGCTAAACCACTTAATTCTACTTGGTCACAGAGCGGCTAGAGTTTATCTTAGGTGACTCTGGGCAAAGGTGGGGCACACTCTGAACAGCTCGCCAGTCCATGATAGGGCGGACATACGCGCAAGCGCACACACACACATACAACCAAATCCATTCACACCTAGGGGCAATTTGGAACAACCAATGAGCCTAAAGTGCATGTATTTGTACTGTGGGAGGAAACCGAAGTACTCAGAGAAAATCACAGGTAGAACATGCAAACTCCAAACAGAAACGCCATCAAGGAGCCCAGGATTTAAACTCAGGAACTTCTTGCACCACAACACCACCATGCATCGATCTTCCCAACCAATTTAAACTGAATTTTGTACACTGTGCCCTTCATATTCTTTTTACATCACCAGATAATTTCTAACAGCACCAACTTTGATATATTGGTCTGTGTTGAGCAAACAACAGGGACCAGGAAAATGACACAGTACTGTCGTCTACAAAGGCTACAAGTTAAAGGCTTTCTCGCTCTTAGCTAAACTGCAAACAGACAATAAAATTAATGTAATCAATTAATAATATTTTAAAAATAATATTTGTGTGGTGGCACGGTGGTGCAGTGGTTAACATGTTTGCCTCACAGCAAGAATTCAATTCAGTTCTATTTGTATAGCGCTTTTTACGATTGACATTGTCACAAAGCAGTTTTACATAGTAAAATAAAATTAGGGAGAAATTTAAAAATTTCTCTACAACCCCCTACACATCCCTAATGAGCAAGCCCACGGCGACAGTAGCAAGGAAAAACTCCCAGAGTTGACACGAGGAAAAAACCTTGAGAGAAACCAAGCTCAGGAGGGAAACCCGTCCTTATTTGGGTGAAACCATAAAAAACAAACCACATAAGAAACTTTCATTACAGTCCAACATGTAGTCCGGTTGGTTAACCACAACTGTAAGTCCTAGATAACTGCAGCAAGAGAGTTTATGTCACCAGCAGCGAAAAGTCATCTTCACAGTCACTGAGTGCAGATTAAGATTTTTAGGATTAAGTGGTTTAAGATGTTTCCAGACCAGCCAAGAGACGTAGTCCCTCAAGTGTGTTCTAGGTTGGCCCCGGGATCTCTTCCCAGTTAGACATGCTGGAAACACCACACCAGGAAGGCTTTCTAATCAGATGCCCATGTCACCTCGACTGGCTCCTCTCAACGCGAAGGAGCAACAGTTCTACTCCGGGTTCCTTTCAAATGAAATAACTTCTCACCCTATCTCTAAGGGAGAGACCTGCCACCCTGCGAAGAAAGCTCATTTCAGCTGCTTGTATTCACAATCTCGTTCTTTTGGTCACTACCCAAACATCATGACCATAGGTGAGGGTAGGAACGTAAATTGACTGGTAAATTAAGAGCTTTGCCTTCTGGCTCATCTCCCTCTTCACCACAACGGACCGGTACAAACTGCGCTTTACAGCAGAGGCTGCACCAATCTGCCTGTCAATGTCCCACTCCATCCCTCCCCTACTCGTGAACAAGACCCCGAGATGCTTGAACTCCTCCATTTGGGGCAAGACTTCATTCCAGACCCAGAGAGAGCATTCCACCCTTTTCCAAACTGAGAACCATGGCCTCGGAATTGGAGGTGCTGATTTTCATCCCTGTCGCTTCACACTAATCTGGAAATCACTACCATGTCCGGGACGAAAACCACATTGTTCCTCCTGAATCCATGGTTCAACTATCGGCTGGATCCTCCTCTCCAGTACTCCTCAATAGACATTCCTGGGTAGGCTGAGGAGTGTGATTCCACCATAATTGGAACACACCCTCTGGTCCCCTTTCTTAAATGGGGTACTACCACCCCGGTTTGCCAATCCAGCGGTACGGCCCCCAATGACCACGCAATGTTGTAGAGACATGCCAACCAAGACAGTCCTACCACATCCAGAGCCTTGGGGTATTTAGGGCGGATCACATCCACCCCCAGAGCCTGGCCACCAAGAAGCCCTTTAACAACCTTGGTGACCTCAGCCCACAGAGTTCCAGAGCCCAAGTTATGTGTTGAGTTGAGCCCAACTATATCTAGTCGGTATCTCTCAACCTCATGCACCAGCTCAGGCTCCTTCCCCACCAGAGAGGTCACATTCCATGTCCCAAGAGCCAGAGTCAGTATCTGAGGATCGGTCCAGCAGAACCCACGCCTTCAGCTGCTACCCAGCTCACACTGCACCCGACCCCTATTGCCCCTGCCACAGGTGGTGGGTCCATGGGAGGGTGGACCCATGTCTCCTCTTCGTGCTGGGCCTTGCCAAGCTCCATGGGCAGAAGCCCGACCACCAGGCACTCGTCTTTGAGCCCCTCCCCCAGGCCTGGCTAGGTAAGTTATGTTTATTTTAAAGTTGATCTATATCTTTCTTAAACCAAAATCAAAACTGTTGTGTTAAACAAATAAAGTCCTGCTGGCTCATCAATCATGCGTGGATTTTGGTGTGCACCAATCCCAGTTTACGTACCTGTAAGACAAAACCGTCTTACAGGTACCTAAATTCCGAGCAAGCGTTCCTTAGTTATCATACAGAAACCAGAGTGTGACAGTTGGACGGACGAACGGACTAACAGAAAAAAGTGAACACTATAAATGCATTACTGCATCACTTTACATTCATGCTAGTGAACACTTCTGTTCATTATTCTGTAAGCTTCAGATTTGTGTTGATTAGACTTGCTGAAATGTAATAACCTCCCACTCATGTAATTATTTCTGCTGCATCCAGTGGGATCCTATAGTCCCAATACATAAATCTAGACTCTACCATATGCTAAGTGACCATTCAGCCTTCTAAAAACCTTATCCTCATTTGCCAAACCGCTTTATCCTACTAGGGCCGCAGGGAGGCTCAGCCGACCTTGGGCGAAAGTGGGGTACATCCTAAACAGCCTGCCAGTCCCTCAGCACCAACACACATGTAACCGTTCACACTAACACCCACACCTAGTGGCAATTTTGAACAGCCAATTAGCCTAATGTGCATGTTTTTAGACTGATGGAGGAAACCGGAGTACCCAGAAAAAACTCACGCAAGCACAGGGAGAACAAACTCCACATAGAAATGTCCTTGCCATGCTCGCCTCTCTTAACAAGGACCTTTTTGCTGTGTGGCGGACATTCTAGCCACTACGCCACTGTATGACTCACTCACTCACTGATTTGCCAAACCGCTTAATCCCACTAGGTTCACAGAGAGGCGGGCGCCATCTCAAACATCACTGGGAGCAGGCAGGGAATGTCTTGAACAGCTCACTAGTCTATAACAGGGCCAACACACACACACACACACACACACACACACACACACACATGCATTCAAACCTAGGGGCGTTTTGGAAC
>JBCNYG010007088.1:0-10630 GCA_039654305.1 Porochilus rendahli | reverse complement strand
ATCTATACACACACACAAACAACAACATTAACTTACAGTGCAGTTTCTTGAGGTAGTTCCGGAATTCTGTGAATATATAATTGTTAGTTCACTGATACTGTATTGTGCATTTACACCTTTGAAACGTTTAAACCTTTGAAACTCCAACACAGTGAATATATCTTACCTTTGTTGGCTTCACGTCTGTCACACTATCAATGATTTCTTTTAAAAGGTGACGCTGAATCTTACATTCTGCTGAAACACACATTACATACGGCATGGCTGTAACCATAATGATGATCAGAAGAAAATGTAAGAAGTTCTTCATGATGCTGATGGTTGGTCAGTTCTCAGTATTCAGTTAGTCCACTGCTGTGTGTCTGTCTTCTGTATACCCCTCCTCTTATAGTGTTTAGAGAGGATGTGACATAATCAGTGTAGAAGACACTCCTGCTATCTTGATTAAGATATATTTGATTACCTGTTAACCCATTTAAGCTAATGTAATAAAACCTGGAGTATTTTGAGAGGAAACTAGTGATCCTGAAGGAAACCTATGCAATACTAATCCTGAGCTTAGGTTTAATCCAGCATTCTGCTTCAATCCTATGTTCAGGTTATTTTGTGTGTATATTTTCATGGTGGAGAAGGGTCGTGCTTCAAATCTCAGCCAAGAAACTTTCTGTGTGAAGTCTGCATGTTCTCTATGTGCTTGTGTGGGTTTCCCTCAGGGGACTGTGGTTTCCTCCCACAGTCTAGAGTCATGCACTTTATGTAAACTGACTATCCTAAATTGCCCAAATTGCCCAAAGGTTTAAATATAACTTTAAATGTTTGTTTGTGACTGTGTTAGACCTATATTACTATAAGACTTGCAACCTGTTCAGGGTGTACCCCACCTTGCACCTGGATTTGGCTCCAGCTGTACCTGTGACTCTGACAGATAAGTGGGACATGGAAAGATGATTTTTGTAACTGCAAAATGTTAAAATAGTAATAATATCAGTATTGTACACAAATTAATAAAACATTCTTATAGTAAAACACATTCAAAGCAGCAATAACAGGTCACTGTAAGAAACAAGAGAGAGACTTCTGTTGGGCGAAATTTGTTGGGCAAATTAAATCCAGCTGGGTCAACATGTCTGGATCTTTTTTGTGTCAGACTAATTATAGTAATCTCATAACTATGACTGTACAATGACAAAGATAGAAAGTCAGAAAGCATAGCTGCTAGACAGGAATTGTTTATATACATTTTTTTTTTTACACGTGGTTTTTAACGAGTCCATTTATAATGAGGTTTTATGTTTTATTTTTTAACTGGAACACAGTTCTACAGGGGTTGTAAGGTTGCCTCCATAGACGTGGGACTGACGTGTATTACGTCCGTTACATATAAATCAAGATATTACATACAAAGATGATGATTCAGCAACATCAAAAATATATTCTGGATTTTTCTTCTGATGAGGGATGTGGGTTGGTGGTTAAGTGTTTAAAGCACTGAGCTAATGATAAGGACAAACCATAGCACTTCAAATCTGTTACGAAGCCTTTGGGTAATTATGGGAATGAAATTTTGTTTTTTGCTAAATAAACATATATGTGCATATACCAGGAAACCCTTGCATGTATGAAATACTAAACTACTTGTTTTACTTATAATGTAAAAATATTATAATGACTAACTCATAAAATCCCAAGATCCAGTTAATTTAATGTCGGGGTGTCTATCTGGATATTAGATCTCATACACTGACATACTATACAGCTTTAGTTAAATGCCATTTTGACAATCAACTAAACCTCTGGTTACCACTTACTTATCAAATCCATCCTCCCCTTTATTTATATATATTTAAAGCATTTTCAAAAACAAATAAGTCCAACTGTGTTAATCATGAGAAAAACAACTTTTTAGTAGCTTTTTTTAAAGCTAGTGACAACCTTTTTTAAAGGTTTTGGAAAAAGGTTTTAATAGTTTAATAGGTTAACTATATAATAGGTTAAATGGTTTTTCTCATTATTAAAACAGTTCGACTCATCTGTTTTTAAAAACAAACTCTTCAGTTCATCTTGGTACAACTCCTTCACTATCAAACACAAGATAAAAAGATGCATATTTAACCAGGCCAGGAAAATCACCGGTTCATCTCAAAAAACCCCTGTCTAATCTGTATCCGGCTCTGTGGTCAGGAAAGCCACCCTGTTCCTAAAATCAAAGTTAAACACCCAGGGCCAGAATGTGTAAACTCACGTGGCATTGATTCCGTGATGCCGAGTCCCCAAAACATTGTTCATCTTACCTACATCTTTAACCTTCCTGTTGCTGATCATAATTGGCTACAGCTTATAGCTTCTCTTAAAAAAGGTAGATAAGTGTCGATCTGAGAAAAACAATTGTAAATGTACACATGTTAGAAATGACTTTAGAGCTATTTAAACATCTCAACATCCTTGGATTCCACAAACATCAGTTCAAATAATTGTGCATAAATACAAGTAATTTGGATGTGTAACCACTTTGCCAATGCCTGGAAGTTCCGAACTGTCATCCTCAATTAAGAGGGTTTTTCCCTGCGATTGACTGGATGCTTCTGAAACACCAGTGGCATAGTCTACTGTTTAGCAAGTTTTACGTCACTCCAAACTGAGAGGATGCCGTCACTGAAAGAAACCCCTGCTCTAAAATCAACACCTTTAATTTCAACTAAAATTTTCAGCTGAACTCATGGGCTGAGAAAAAGCTATCAGAAAGAAAATATTATGGTCAGATGAGACAATGAAGAAATGGTTGAGTCAGAAGTAGAGAGGAACACTATACTAACTGTTAAGTATGATGGCAAGTACCATCAGACTCTGTTTTGCTGCCAGCGGAATGGGTGTACTGCACAAACTGTATGGAATAAGGAAATCTTAGAATTATTCATAATAAACCCAAACCATCAGAAAAAATACACAACTGGGTGTTTTAACAATACAAACAAACAATAAATGTTGAAAAATAAACCCTATCAAAGTTTGTTGTAGAATTAATAAAGCAGGCGATCATTAAACTAATTTTAAAAAACGTCAAGTAAACTTTAAACAAGTCCTGACCTCATTACTATCAGTAATATGAAAATTGTGCTTAAAAGTCAGGTCCATGCCAAGAAATGCCACAAATGTATTAACTTTATTAATAAGAGTGGTCAAATATTCAGTCAGAATTCTGCCATAAGTTTGTAGATGGCTACCAAAAGTGTTTTGTCACTTGCTAAGTGTGCAGTATGTACATTTGAAACTTTTGTTATAAAATAAAATAAATATTGTAATGTAAATTCCTATGTTCATTAAAGATGTATGTTTCCCAATAACATTTCTCTATAAACCCTAAACATCCCTTATGAGGAAGAACCCTTGAGAGGAACCTGTCTCAAAAGGGAAACCCATCCTTATTTGCTTCGCAGCCTTGGTCAGAGGCCAGCAGTACTTTATTTACCACATTATAGATATTATTATTTATATATATTATATCTATATTTATATTTATATAGATTATTTATAGATATTACCACAATGCCCTGGAGTCCCTCTGTGTTGAAGTGGAGAAAATACATACTCAGCAAAGGTTGGGACGGAGTCAAAATATGGTAAAAAGTTTACAGAATATTTAAATATTCAGAATGTTCCTAAATAAAGTAATCAGTGGCAGGTCCGGAATCATGATTGGATATACAAGAAGCCTCATCCAAAGGCACATTTTTTGCAAGAAAAGAAAAAAAAACCCCAAACAAACAAAAATAACTTACGTCTTTGTGACAAAATTCATGTAAAATTGTTATTTAACTAAGTGGAACATTTCAATGCAACACTATCTTTCAAAACCTGGGTACACGATATTCTGAGAAGATGTAAGGAATTCAGACACGTGACTCTCACCTTCTGTTTGCAGGTAAAGCACCCATGTTCCCATGTCACTGTTTTGGGCTGAGCCTGACCAGTATATGGTGCAGTCACCAGTTCTGTGTATGGTTTCAGTAGTTGTCATGAGCTTAAGCCTTGCTCTTTATCTCAAATCTCCGGTTAGATCTGTTGTCTCGGCCTTGACTGGCGCTGTGGTGTAGTGGTTAGTGTATCCACCTCACAGCAAGAAGGTTCTGGGTTTGAAGCCCAGGCTCTGGGCTTTCTGTGTGGAGTTGACATGTTCTCTCTGGTTTTTCTACCTGCACAGTCCAAAGACATGCACATCAGGCTAATTGGCTGAACCAAATTGATAGATTCCCCCAGGTACGTGTGTGAGTGTTGGCCCTGCAAAGGACTGGAGAGCTGTTCAGGGTGTACCCTGTATTTGCACAGTGTCGGCTGACATAGGCTCCAGTCTCCTCGTGACACTAATATGATTAATCGGTTCAGGAAGTTAGAGATGAGTGAGATCTTGATTTTAAGAAGCTCTTCTGAGCACACTTGTGCTTATTATCCAGAAGTTTAATATATTGCTTATTTGTTGGATCCTTGTATTTGATGTCCTGCTGATGAAATAATCACATATAATTCAAATTAGATGTATTTACTATTGTACAAAGAATCCTTTTTTAAAAAAAATTATATACATCATGATCAAATGTGCTAAAGTACTTTTAGATGTAGTAAAAGTAGTTTTAATTCCAATAATGTTCGTATACAAATGGAATTGGGTTTCTTTTTTAATGTGCTTTCAAGGTTTTAATCAATTTAATATTAATGTCAAGTTGTGTTGATGCTCAAAAGGACAATTCTTACATTTCTTTGCATTTTTAAAATAAAATTTACTCAGTCCCCCTGTGAACATGTGATATTTTATGAAAATAATTAGGATCATAATTTAAATGTGTGCGATAGTAATTTACTTTTTTAACTGAAACGCTTTATCATACTAAGGTCATAGGAAGGCAGGACCCTAGCTCAGCCAACATTGGGCAAAGGCGGGGTACACTCTGAACAGCCCACCAGTCCATTGCACAGCCAACACACACACACACACACACACACACACACACACAGCTAATTAGCTTAACAAGCTAATTGAAAAGTCTTTAGACTTTTGAGGCTTCAAGTTTTCAGGGCAGCAGCCAGTCTTTACTCCGAGCTCCTTTGCTTTTTATGCAGACCGAACCGTCCCTGCTTTGCAGAGGTACATACAGTTGAATTTTGCATCAAAATATTGTTAGATTAAACCCAAATTATAATATGAATTTAGTAAGTGAGTAAATTTTGTTTCCTCCAACTTACAGTGCAGACTTCCATTGTTATCCATTGAGTTCAGTGGGTCCAGTGACGTGCGCCTTCTTCACCTCCCTCTTCTTACAGTGTTGCGAGAGGATGTGGCTGTACATACGACTGGTGCTGTTGAATTACCTGCTAATATCATGATTAAGATGTTGATGTTTTTGATTACCTGTCAGAGAGAAATTAAAACTCACCATAAAGTACAGTGTTCTGTAAGTGAAATAGGTTTATATCTTTAATTTAGGTGTCTGGGTAATGACTGGCCCTATAATACATGTTAGAACGGCTAATAATTAACTGGCTGTTACATTATTTACAATTAAATAAATTAATTTGTAAGTAATGGGACACTATACTGGAAAATCCTATTGCGTGGTGCCATAAACACACCTAAAATAGAGTTATTTATGGTTAAAGAGTGATAACTGTAAAAAAAAAATATATAAAATTACATATTAGAATCTCAATTAGCTCAATAGCAGGAATATAAAATGGTGAATCATTGGCAAAAAAAATATTCTGATAAAGCCACACTCTTAGCTCAACACTTTAAATTTAAACAAGTTTGGGGACAAAGTCTTACCTAATTCAAGTAATGTCTTTAATGTGAAATGCAAAGCAAGAAAAACCTTAAAAAACACCTTTTTATTGTGAGTCTTCAGTGTGTTACATCATAGAGACCAATGTTCAAGTGTTCATTTTCATTTCATGGTTTTTATTTATTATTTAAAAAAAAACATTTCGCATTCTGCTGCTCAATTTCCAGCGGTTTCATTTTTGTGCCACTTACCTTTCCCGCCTTTTGTTGCTCCCATCCTAATGTTTTTGGCTTCTTGCTGCCATCAAATCCAAATTGAGCGAATATTCTTAATGTAATAGTAAAATGTCTCACTTTGATTATATAACATGTTTTCTATGCTTTACTGTGAATAAAATATGGGTTTGAGATTTGCAAATCACTGAATTCTGTTTTTCTTTATATTTAACCCGGTGTCCCAACCTTCTTTGAATTAGGATTGTATGCATAACATTTCATATTATATTTCAGTTAGGAACAAATACAGGCTGTATTGGTACAGGCCTACTTACACACAGTGAGAAAAAGGTGTATAACTTTAACATGGGCCAAATCAAAGGGTGATTTAAAAAATATTGAAGTACTTCTAAATTTTAATTAAACATTTACAGCATTTGGTACATTCTCTTATCCAGAGCAACTTACAATTTTCATTTTTATGCAACAGAGCAGCTGAGGGTTAAGGGCCTTTCTCAAAGGCCTAACAGTGATGATAGTGGGGACTGTCCTAATTTTACCACTTGCCCTAAGTTAACCTTGTATAGGCCTGATTGAGTTAAATTAGTAACTAATTTTTTTTATTAACAGCTATTTATTTACAGCACTATAAGTCAAGTTTCAAAATTAAAACCCCACCAATTTGTCTAAATTTATAGCAGATCTCCATGCTTGTCGTTAAGCCATGGGCTTGATTTTGTTGTTGCATCATTGCTCACGAGTTACTCCAATTAAAAAATGGTGGCTATTTATATAACAAACCCTCAAACCTAAACATTTAAGTAGTAAAAGTTAAGATTTGGCTTTCTTAAGAGAATATCTATATGTACACCATTATTAGGCAACTATTGATTTATGATTTTCCCATCTCATTTGTTTATTTTCACCTGTTAAAGTGAGCCACCCTTTTTTTCGATAACAGTCACAAGCCTTCCATTCATCTCTGTGGAAAATATGATGTGACGGGGTAAACAAAATGGTTACCACATCTTTGCCATAATTTCAACAGCACATAGAGGCAACATCAGAACATTTTCAGTTGTCATAAAATATATTGCAAATTTTTAAGATCAACATGAGTGTGAATATGAATTATACAAACAGGGAAATCAAATAACAGTATACAATGTTTCTGCCGGTTTGAAAATGTTTTCACTTTAGCAAACTGTTGCATAATACATTGAACAAAAGAACCAAAAGAGATGGTATCACATGAGGTATTTTACAAGCCTTAATAAAAACTCAATGCACTGTGTTGTGTCATTAATTGCTGCCATGAGATTATAGTGCACATTTGCAGGAAAGAGGTCACTGTGATAAAATCTGTCTGTGATATTGTATCGGCCAGCATGAAAGTGAAACTTATCTCTCATTCAGTTTTGCATTTTATCCCAATAAAATTAGTCATGTTTTATTATGGGCAAGCTTTTAAAATAGAAATGAGCAGTTGCTTAGGAGGTGTGAGCTATTTAGCATAACAAACAAACAAATAGCAAAAAAAAACTAATAAATATGCAAATTAACATTTAAAAAAACAACATCCACCAGTACAATGCCAGAGAATAAGGAGAAATAACATAAATAACAAACATTAAACACAGTAGAGTTTACATATTGAGTACATATAGAGTTTTCATTAAAGCATACATAAACTAGAAAGGCACTTATAGCGTACAAGGGACCACCACCAGGCACAAATGGATTATTATAATTTAGCATAGTTATAATGAATTGTCTCCCCCTAGTGGGCATTGGATGAACATTATGCGATTTTTTTTAATGGTAATTAATTTATTTTTCACAACATGGATCACCTCCATAATTTAATGGGTTCTTTCCAGAACTGGAAGGGCCAACAGTTGATAAAGGTAAGATGTGTTCATTCTTAAGAACTCCAAGCCTGAAAATATAGTAGGGGGGGAATGATACGGTAATTTGCATTGGGAGATAAATTATTCATTTTACCATTATTATTATTATTATTATTATTATTATTATTATTATTATTATTATTATTATTATTATTAGCAACAACAGCACTAGTCTAAAATCAGCACACATGTATACAACCTAGCACTATGATGTAATGATGTAAGCCTGTGAGTTGAACCCTGACTCTCAAATGAAATCAGCAGGGATTGTCTCTAGTTTTCTATGGGAACCTCTGAGGGATAAGTGGCAAGGATAGTGTTGTGTGGTGTGTGTGTGTGTGTGTGTGTGTGTGTATTATATGCCCATACAGAAAAGCATAGAATGCACAGGATATTATGCATTAAAGATTATTTTATTAAGTAAAACTTGTTTCACAAATATTTCAAACACTGACTAATTTAATACTACATGTGAAAGCTGTAAACTATAGGAAAAGAACAAAAATAAGTAATAATTTATGACAAAATTTAAATTTTATTTAAATACCAAGCAATTTGGAACTAACTTAACGTACAAGTATAATCAGTTTCTGTAACTCTAAGATGATAAAGTAGAAACAGACAAAGGTTTTGAGTACTCCTTCTGAGCACAATGGAGTATGTTATCTAACAGTTGGCGAAGGTTAATTTGTTCCTTTGTTGCTGGGTCTCTGCAGTAAGTATCCTGCAAAGGAAAGAGTCACATTAAATACAAGCTAACTTAAACGTTTAATCGTGTCTAAGGAAATTAAGTGCCAGGACTTCCAGATTAGGAGGTAATGTAACTGATGCTAACTTTTTAAAAGTATTATTGTTCTTTAACAGCAGTGGTGACTCAGTGGTTATGGCTCTGTGGTCACTGTGCTTGGAGGTTCAAGCCCCAGTTTCACCATTCCGCCACTGTTGGGTCCTTGAGCAAGTATTGTATGGTGCTGCATAAATTCATTTTGATCAAATTGTTTCACTGTCAGGGTTTCTAAGCTATTAACACCATTTAAGGGATCTTTTAGGGCCCTTGCACACCAAGCCTATATTTTTGGAGGAAATATTTGCACAAAATATTTATTGAGTATTCTGCCCAGGATGCAGTGAGTTTAGTAAAGTAAGTCAAAGCTCTGAAAACCATAGACTTTCACAAATGTCAAATACATGTAAATAAATAAATAAATAGATTATTAAAGACTAAAATTATTTTAGTCCTGGAAAGCAAATATGACAACAAAAAATATGACAACATCACTGCGTTTTGAGTTCAGTGCAGTTCTGTACTTTTGGCAGAATTTCCTAATTTTTTAAATTAGGACATTTAAACATTTGTAAACTTTGCCTGCTGTCATAGGGCAAGGGAAAAACAGTGATGTCAAAGTAGTTTTTTGGCTTTTGGCTCTTTGCTTAGTCATATTTAAATCTAAGGGTTTCCCTTCATTACCACACAAGCTTCAAAACCCCATAGGCAACCAAATTTTATAGTAAATAAAGGACAAAACAGTGGATGATGACTGTTCCCTCACCCTAGTGTAGGCCACAAGTTTTCTGGGCAGCAGCCAGTCTGTTGCCTTTAGTCCAAGCTTCTCTGCTTTATATGCAGACAGAACCATCCCAGCTTGGCAGAAATTCACATGCTGGAATCAGAATATTGTTAGATTTTCTGTATATAATGATAAAAAGTCAGAAATTATGTATATTATTCACTTCAACTTACATCGCAGTTTTCAATCGTTATCACTTTTTGAACAAAAATCTGAAAAATGCCAGATGAAATGTTAATAGATTTCAGTGACTTCATTCTCTATTCCAAACATTGTTTAACAATATTTCAGTAACTGAGTGAGAATGCTTATTATTATCTTACCTCTGCTGTTGGGCTGTCATTTATTTCCTTTAGATTTTGAATAATTTCAGCTAAAAGGATATGCTGAAGTTTAAGTTTGTCTAATGCAGGTGCAGGAAGCGCTGTAGAAAACACCACAGTGGTGAAGAGCACAAGTAGGATCTTCATGGTGATGCTTGCTTGAGTCGAGATGTCGGAGTTCAGTAGATACACGGCTTTGTGTATTGTTCACCTCTCACTTCTTATAGTGTGTGGACAGAGCATGTGATTGCGAGACTTGTGTCTGGGAACACCTCCTGATATCTTGATTAAGATTTTGATTAACTGTCAGAAAGAAATTGCAGCTAACCTCACACCAAGTTCAGCATTCTGATAGATGAATATCTGACTTTTTTGTCACTGACATGGCTTTGTTTTGACCTAATTATTCAAAGCGTTGTTCATTCATTTATTCATTCATTCATTTTATTTATTTCCAAACTGAAATGTCTGTCTTTTGAATGAATTTTATTGCTAAAAAAGAAGTATGGAATATCTCAAAAGTAAAAAAATATATAAATTAGATTGTATTTAAAGTATTTTTTCAACAATTCCAGAAAGACAAAAATTCCCCTGCCTTCCTTTACAGTTATAATCTTGTTATGAAAAAACTAAATAAAAGTGATAATCCCCTCTTTACCCAAATTCTCAGTTCATACCACAAGTAGAAAAATAAATGTTTGATTTGTTTCTTTGAACTTCTAAAGATAATGTTAAAAACAAAAAGGCTGAAATATAATATTGGCAGTAAAATTCTTTCTTTCTTTCTTTCTTTCTTTCTTTCTTTCTTTCTTTCTTTCTTTCTTTCTTTCTTTCTTTCTTTCT
>JBCNYG010007048.1:0-10633 GCA_039654305.1 Porochilus rendahli | reverse complement strand
AACACAACATTTAATCTTTATGACACTTAAATACAATTTGCATTGTATTTGCATAATAATTTGGAACGCAGTGTATTTACTCGAAACCTGCATTGACCTCATCACTTGCCTTATACTCACTGGGGATCCCGCGTGGTTGTCCTATACTATTTATTTACACACCATGGTCCACCGTATATGCTTTTTTAACTCTATGATGGGTATGACCCGTGGTATCGCCATCCTTATCTTCCCTCTTTTTAAACATTCTTACTTCCATTATTATCATGACCCTGGTGCACAATCCTGATCAGCTTAATGGTAGTGCTTGTCTCAGTCTCATCCCCATGGCGTAGCCACCAATTGACAGCCAGAGGTACCCTCTGTCTTTGAAAAACAAACGGTATATTCCTACGCCATCCCATTATTACTGTGGACCGATTATGCTCTCTTACCACCCCCCAGGCATTATTGAATGCGTCGGCTATGAATTTTGTATTGGTGAAGTTCCAGGTCCTACCACACTTTCCATTGTTCCATCATTTCAATAACACTTAAATGTGTTTTGACCCAGATGAAGGATACACAACTTCAGGTTTCATCTTGGTAGCCTGTGGCCATCTGGTTGTGTTTCCACAATAGTTCACAAAGTTTCGAGTGAGATTGCCCACCCCACCATACAGTATACACCAGTACAGACAGATACTTTTATTCACTAACTGTTTTAGTGGGATGGTAACGTTGCGTAGGGTACCATTTAATTTTAACCTCGAAAACCTCGTTTTTTACTATCCAAGTTTCTTCGACTTCTGCAAGGGTGTCTCGGAATTCTCTATAAGTTGTTGTAAGGTAATAAGACCAGTTCCAGCTTTGGTCTTCCAGACGCACACAATAAGCAGTCCATTTCCCCATCAGTCTATTCCTGTGCTGTATAATTGGCCCAGTGGTACCAGTGGTACGCCTGGGCTTTGTGCCATAGGTCAGCCTTGGGGTCTAGTTCCTCATGTACCAAACTTGGGTATTCAAGTGTGTTCTCCCCCTCTTTGTCCCTTTCTTGAAGGTTTGGTATAACCATTTTACCCTCTTTCACTTATTTGGGGAGCGGTATTATTGTGACACCGTTTGCCATGGCATTTCACCCGGGGACACCCCTGGGTGAAGGGTTACGCCACTGACTGTTTTGAAAGTTTTTTCCGGTTTTCTTTCCCAATTGGCCCAGGCCTATTTCTGTCTTAACAGGGCCATACATCATGTGGGTGCCATTTTACGTATTGACACCATCTGCACCCCAGTGGGTGACCGGTACCAGTATGGAGCTTGAATAATTGATTCTCACAGCAGCTGTTAACTTTTCACAGATCGCATTCATAGAGGCTGGTTTAGCTTGTTTGAATGTCGTGGCTACCATTTGAATACATTTCCCAATTAAGACTACAATTTGTGTGTATCCTATAGCCGCTATAATCAGCAGGGTATATGGAATCAGTGGTGGGCAGCTGGCATGCTAGGTTAGGTGGTTTCATAGTCGCCTTTTGTCCCATCCCACTAATTTTCATTCTGATTCACCGGTGTAACCTCAAGCCAGATCCGAAATATCTAACCTAGTTAAGTGAGCTATGTCAGTTATACTAAACGGCTCATACTTTGATGCCCTGATGGACCCAGTTGGGACTCATCTCATAGCACCTGTATTGTCTCTGATTCCTCGGAGAACTGGTGAACTACTGGTTCAATATCGGGTGTAATCGGACTCTCAGTTTCCACCATCTGTTTCCCAGGTTTCTACTTGAGGCTTTATTTTCTTCTGAGCTTGTTTTCCCTTTCCCTGCATGTTAAATGCTGACACATCCGGCTCGTCTATGTCCTCTGAGTCGGTGTCAACGTCTGAGTGGGCAAGTTGTTCCAGCCTTGAGCATGATTCTTTCCAATTGGGCACTTTTCCAGCAGCCCTGCAACAATGATTCACATGATACCTGAAATGTAAATGATACCAATGCTCTCTGCCCTCTACCTTGACTGCTGTTGGTGTTGCCAACACCACTTTAAATGGTCCTTCTCTCGGAGGTTGGCTCCAGAGTTTTTTCTTGAATAGCTTGATAAAGACGTAGTCTCACAGCTCCACCTGGCAAAGTTTCCTGTGAGCATCTCATGTGGTGTTAATGTGTGTTTCTTTTGATCTGAGAATGCATTTTCATGACTGCCAGTGGTAACGCCTGAACTCAATTTAGCTTGGTTGTTGCACAGATCTTACCATCCTTTCCCTGTATCACTCCATTTGCCCTTTTGACCATTCCCTGTTACTGTGACTAGGAACCGTAGCGCAGCTACCAAAACTCTATCATTACTCCTTCATACTTCTGACTGTGGATCAAAAACTGGCCTTCGCCTCTTCCACAAATCTTTCTCTGCTGCTGTGACTGTCTTTTGAAACTCCTTAACATCATCTATTGTTACTTGTATCTGCTCATCTTCACCGGGCTTTGTTGCTTCCATCATACCTTTTATGTCCTTCTCCTGCTACAGCCCTTTTCACCGCTTCATCAGATGCTGCATTTCCTCTACTAACCCATTCCCCATCTGACTTGTTGGCCTTGCATTTCACAGTTGCCAACTCCTTATGGAACACCATTGCTCCCAATAGCTCTGAAATTTCTGGCCCATGTACAATATTTGATCCATCAGCTCTCTGGAAACCTCTTTGTGCCCAGATTGGCCCATACTCCATAAGAATAAGCCGAATCTGCATGTATCGTGCATGTCTTACCAGCACCTAGTTTGCATGCTGCTGTTAGTGCTTTTATCTCTGCCAATTAGGCAGAGCACAGTTGTGACACTGCCACCGCCATCACTGTTTCAAACCTTTTGGAGTTGTCATCAAATTTAATTACTGCATAGCCTGCCTAGTTTTCCTCATTGGTACGATAGCATGATCCATCCACAAAGAAGACATATTGAGCGTGATGCAGCACTTCTGCTTTCAAATCTGCCCTAGCTTTCAGGTATTTTTCTACTTCTTTAGTGCACTTGTGTGGAGCTCCTTCTTGTGGGAAGACTAACCTATCTACAGGATTTATTGTAAAACGTTTCTCAATTGTCAGCTCTGGGTCTGATAGAATAACATCATTATCTGTTTGTTGAGCATTAGTTATTTTGAAACTTTGGCTGGTAAGCAGTGCATGCAGTGCAAAGCGAAGTGTATAGCGTTACTGGATGCCCCATTGTGATTGTTCATGCTTTTTGAAAGGCAAATGCACCTGCTGCCAATCCTTGAGAGCATGGTGGCATGCTCTTCTTCATGCTATCAAGTAAGCTATGGGTTTTTTTCGCATGCCCCTCTGTTCCTGTGTAAGTACTGCAGACAAAAACCCTTTTCTTTCTGATACATACAAGTATTCTGTAGTGGGGACTACTTCCAGCACAGTCGAAGTCAGCCACCGTCGCAACTGCTCCTTCCACTTTTTTCTTTGTTTTTGTTTTTAAAGTTCATTTTTAATTCATGGAACCAGCAAATTACGAGACATGGAGTGTATTTGTTATGATAGAAAAACTCTATTAAAACTTTCTATTGGTGTACAATGTACTCACAATTCAATGTTTTTAACCCCAGATCCAAGCTGGCCGAAGGAGATCCTGAGGGAGAACAAAGGACAGGACAGAAAGCAGCAGCCCCAGGGGAAACAAGCCAGAATCAGGAACAGGCTGAGAGCCCCTGCACACCGCACACCTCTGCCCAGCCAACGTCCTGTCTCTGGAGATTAAGCTCCGTGACCTTAGGGCCAGGGCAAAGTTCCAGAGAGACATTCAGGACTGCAATCTCCTTTGCTTCACCAAGACATGGCTGAACCCAGCGATGCCAGACCATGCCATACAGCTGGTCGAGTTCTTTTTAGTTCACTACATGGACAGAACACAGGAATTGGAAAAGTCAAGGGGCGTGTGCTTAATGGTGACATGTGCTTACATCGGTCATAGTCAGTGCCATTTATATTCCACGTCAGGCGGACATAAACACTGCCTTATGCGAGCTGCATGAAGCACTCTCACAGCACCAGACTCATCACTGGGACGCTGTGCTTATTGTGGCAGGGGATGTTAACAGTGCCAACCTCAAACGTGCAGTGCCAAACTTTTATCAACACTTCAGCTACCCCACCAGGGGTGAAAGGACTCTGGACCACTTCTACACTACAGTGAGGAATAGTTACCAATGAATGGACCAATCAGCGGCCGTTCTGCAGGACGATCTAGATGTTCTTGCCCAGCTCTGATGACGTCAACATGTTTACGGAAGTGTTTGTGGGATTCATAGGAAATTTAGTGGATGACACAGTTCACAAGACTTCCATCAGAACATTTCCTAAATAGAAGCCGTGGGTGGTCAAATCCGTCCACAATGCTCTGAGATCACGTTCTGTTGCGTATAACACGGGGCTCACCAGTGGAAACATGAAGGACTGCATCATACAACATGTGCAGAGTGGTGAAGGAGGCAAAGCAGCGCTATACACAGAAACCAGAGTCACGATTCCAACAGAGTGGCTCTCGGAGTCTGTGGCAGGGACTAAGGAATATGACGGACTACAAAACACCACCTTCCAGATGAATGCAGTCACTTCTCTGGCAGACGAGCTAAACACCTTTTATGCTCGCATCAAAGCTGCAGCTCCCAGTACCAACAGCATTTGCAGTGCTAACATCACTATGGGCAGCACACTTCTGGAGCATACTGGAGAGGGTGACCCATTCATCATCTCGGAGCACGACGTGAGCAAAGCATTCAGGAGAGTGAATACAAGGAAAGCAGCAGAACCAGATGACATCACGGGACGGGTCCTGAAGACCTGTGCTGACCAGCTTGCTCCAGTGTTCACCACGATATTCAACCTCTCTCTGGATCAGTCTATACTCCTGATGTGCTTCAAACAGTCCATCATTGTTCCGGTCCTGAAGAAACCTCAGCCTGCCTGCCTGAACAACTACCGCCCAGTGGCCCTCACCTCAGTAATAATGAAGTGCTTCAAAAGGTTAGTCAAAGACTTTATTACTTCTTTCCTACCGGTCACCCTGGACCAGCTACAGTTTGCGTACCGTCCAAATGATCTACTGAGGATGCCATCGCACACCTCCATCATACAGCCCTGAATCATCTGGACAAATGAAAGGAGAATAATGTGAAAATGTTGTTTGTTGGCTACAGTTCAGCTTTTAACACCATAATGTCCTCCATACTCACCACTAAGATGGAGATACTGGGCCTTAGCCCATCCCTGTGTTGCTGAATCTCCAACTTCCTGACAGGCAGACCACAGGCAGTTTGGTTGGGCAACCATGTCTCACCCTCACTCACTCTCAGCACTGGAGACTGAACAACAGCAAGACTAAGTCCTCCTGGAGTCATCCTGAACGTCTACAAAACTAAGGAGCTAATAGTGGACTTTAGCATCAAGTATTACTCCAGTACCAAGAACTGATAGACCCAAATGCAGGACAGAGAAGATAAGATCAGGTGCAAACAAGGATCCTTTATAAAGTGCAATGAAAAGGTGGAACATGAACACTATGGAATATCGGCTGAATCGTGGCGTGGGTGCGAGAAGCACAATTCACAAAGATGGCACAAGCTCTCTCTGTGAAGACGCAAGACTTTCTACACCTGCACCATTGAGAGACTTTGACGGGAAGTATCACAGCCTGTTTTGGAAACAGCACAAAATAGGACAGGTAAGCTCTACAGAGGGCGGTGCAATAAGCAGAATGTACCATCTGTATTGAGCTTCCCGACCTGGACACTATATACAGCAAGCTGTGTTGGACCAAGGCCAGGAAGATAATGAAGGATCTCAGCCATCCCAGTAATGGACTCTTCTCTCATTTGCGATCAGGGAAATGTTGCCATTCCATGAAAGCAAACATGGAGCTTCTTCCCGTAGGCTGTTCGGGCCCTCAACCAGAACACTGGTACCTGCACCTTGTAGACTCTACACTACACATGAAAATTACATTCCACCTCAGCTGATTTTTGCACACAGACACTTGACACTTTGCACACAGAAACTTGACACTTGACACTTTACCTAGTGTTACTTGTAAAATCGCTATTGCATTTATATTTGCATTTATATTTCATTTTTATATATATTTCATTTTATGTATTTTTGTATGCTATATTTTATTTTTATTTTATATATTTTATTTTATATTTTACATTTTTATATTTATATTGACCTTTAACTATAAAGTCTTTTAAATAGTTATAGTTAGTTATTGTTATTGTTATTTTCTTCCTAAAATTGATAGCTTATTCTTCAAATTTTATGACAGTTGTAACAAGCATTTCACTATGATTACATGATTTTGTACATGACAAATAAATTTGAAGTTGAATTTGAATTTGCAGCGGACGACAGGTCAGCTTTTAACATATCGAATTCTGCCTAAGTGTCCTCCATCCAGGTCAGTTTAAAACTAGATTTTGTCTGGTCTGCTGTCTTCACTATGTCTCTAAGGGGTTTCATTTTCATGGCAAAGTCACAGATACAAGGTCCACTAGACCCAAGAATGATAGCATTTGCTGAACAGTTTGAGGTCTAGGAGCCTTGCGAATCACTTCTACGTGTTCTGGAGAGGTCTTTTGTGTAGTGCCTTCGAGCACTCTACCCAAGTATTCTACTCTTGTTTGGCAAAATTGCAACTTTTCTTTAGCTCCTTTGTGACCATTTCCCGCCAAAACTTTTAGACAGTCACAGAGTCCCATATGCATTGCTCCTTGGTTTGGCTGCATATCAATGAATCATTTATGTATTGGAGCACTGTGGAAGTTACGTCCAAATTAGCTAGGTCTCACGCTAAGACTTGGTTGAAGACTGACAAACTTTCACAGTACCCTTGAAATAGCCTTGTGTGTGTATATTGTTGTCCCCCATAGGTAAAGGTAAACAAAAATTGTGAATCTGGATCTAGGGGAACACTAAAGAACGCAAAGCATAAATCAATAACTGTGTACCACTTTGTTCCTTCTGGAATGTTGGACAGTAGGGTATGAGGATCAGGGACTACTGATCTTTTGGCTATCCCTACTTTGTTTACTGGCCATAAGTAATGGACCAGTCTCCATTTGTCTGAACTTGGTTTTCTGACCGGAAAGATGAAGGTGTTGCACTGGCTCTCTGTTGGGATTAAAACCCCTGCTTCCACTAATCCCTCAATTGTTGGTTTTATACCTGTTATTGCATCTTTTGACAGTGGATATTGTTTTTGATATGGCAAGTGTGGTTTTAGCTGGTTTTAGCTGTATTTTAACTAGCCCTGCAGACCTTACCAGCCCTACATCTCTTGGCTGTTTAGTCTATAGTTGATCTGGTATCCGTTCTATAATTTTCCCCCTTTCATCCGCTGTAAAATCCTGATTTTCTGGCTATTGGGTAGCTGTCTGGCTTTTCCCTTTTCTATCCTTGCATCCTCTGTTCTACTCATCAGGACAGTTTCCTTATCTACTGCTACTTGCTCTATCCACTGCATCACCTGACTTGCCTCCTTTATCATTGGCGCAAATTCTTTGAATTCAAAATTCTACCTGATTAGCAGGGAGACGTGGGGAGCAGCATCAGAAACTTGGTACCGGTAGCTGAGTTGTGGTGAATGCTGTATCATGGCTATGACTCCTTTTGGACATATTGTAATGGTCACAGTTTTTAGAGTATATATAGTTGAGGCCACCAGTTCGTATGGGTAGCCTCGTTTCATATGGTTTGGATCTTGGAATATCTAGCATCCTCCTCCTCTTCCTGCTTGGATTTATTGGAGCTCTTCCTCTTGAGGATTGTTGCCTAGATCCTTGGCCTCGTCCTTGACCCCATCCTCGGACAGAGGGATACATTGGCATAGGTGGGGGCAGATAGTAGGTTGGTTGCGCCTGTGGTGGTGGACACACTGGTGCTGTATGTATCATGGCTGCTGGTTGTGGCACTGGAGGTGCTATTGGTTGTGGCATTGGCTGCACCACCAATACTGCAACCTGTTTTGCTGCATTCTTTTCTTCATTTTCTTTTCTGCAGTTTCCTGCTTACCAAGTGCCAGCTTGCTCAGTTGAGCTTTATGGAGCTGCATTATCTGGTTCTCAGCTGCTTTCTTTATTTCCTTTTCCTTGTGTTGGTGTCACTTCACACAGTGTATCAAACGAGGGCCATGGTATCATGCCTAACTCTGTCTTTGTCCGCCAGCTTATCTTGGGCTTCTTTCGGGAGAGCGTTCTTTTCCATTATGCGGAAAGCATTCTTTTCCATTATGCAAAACAGTGATTGGGTAGTTGGTGTCTCATCCCTCGTGCTCCCCATTTTTGCAAGCGTTCTTGCATCATATTGTTGTTCTTCAGCCACCTTTCCCAGGCCAGGATTCTTGAATATCTCTGTCATCTTCGCCTTACCCAGCATCTGTGACCATATAGCATATCTCCTATTGCCAATACTTGCCCCATTGTTTATTCTTTGAACCTTGTGATCCACCTTTGACCTCCTTCAAAGATGCTTGGCAGTCTGCCAATCAGTCCTGTCAGGTCCATGAATGACTAAGGGACATAAGCCACATAAGTGGCCCTTTACTATCACTGGGTATTGTGGGCCCATTAATGATTGGATCTCGAGTTCCCCAGCATCTTCCTCCTCATCGTCTTCCGGGGTATAGACTTCCTTCTCACGCTGTCTGGCTTTATCGGACCGTAGTCCCATGGTTCTGCTTGGTACTGACTTCTTTGCCTTTTTTCCTTCCGCCTTTATTTGGTTAACTGTATCGTCCAGCTTTCGGCAAGTCTCATCTATTTCGTGCTGCAGCTCTTCTTGCGTGTTCTGCAGGTCTTGACAAAGCCTTTTTATCTTGTTGCTGTTAACTATTAGTTTCCCTCTGCTGATTACCACACACTCACTCTGCTGCATTTCATCAATTTTTTGCTGCAGCCTTTTTCTGCGTTTTTCGTCTAGTTCCATTTTCTGCTTCACTTGGTTTAGCTGCCTCTTTGCATCTTCCAGTTCATTCCTCGTTCTTGTGGCTGCCCTGCCCCCAGTTCAGTTCCTACCAGTAGACTGTCTTCTACTCCCGCCATCCGACTTTTTAAGGCTTGCAACTGGCTGTTGATCTTTGATTTCAGTGATGGGGTTATCCGCAACCTTCCTTCCACATGGTAGTCCTTCCTCCTGGCTACATCCTTCCATCAATCAGTCTTCCTTCCTGACTTCACTTGGCATGGGGGTACTTGATTAATACCCACTAGGTTGTCTCTGTTTCACTATTTCTTCAATTATCCTCAAATTTCTTCGCATTTCCCCGAGTTTGTGGTGTGATTTGCTTCCCTCCGCCTTTTCCTCTCAGCATCCTTCTTCAGGCTTTCCTCTGCTTCAGGGAGTCCCTCCACCTGTTTTTCCTTTTGATGCCACATTGCCCCCCTTTCTTTATTTTCCTGTGGTTTGTATATCACCTTGCTCCTGAATTGGCTATAGTTAGTAATGCCGGAGTCCCTGCTTGCACCCAGCACTAATAAATTCTTCTTTCACCATAACACTGCTATGAGAATACCTAACTCCCTACCACCCCCCCCCATGTTTTTGCTGAGGTACACATGCTATGTTTTGGATGCCAGGGATCCTAAACCTTCTGCTCGATGAGTCCTGTGGTCTGTCCTGGTGTGCTGATGTTGGCTGGAGTTCTCATCTTGGAAGTCCCTCGCTCCAAGATCCATATGGGCCTAGATCTGCACTCAGCTACTGTGAAGATGACTTTTCACTGCTAGTGATATAAAGTCTCTTGCTGCAATCATTTAGGTTTACTTACAGTTGTGGTATAACCAACCTGACTACATGTTGGACTGCAATGCAGTTTTCATATATGGTTTGTTTTTTTATGGTTCCACCCAAATGAGGATGGGTTCCCCTCCTGAGCCTGGTTCCTCTCAAGGTTTCTTCTTTGTGTCAACTGAGGGAGTTTTTCCTTGCCACTGGTGCCATGGGCTTGCTCATTAGGGATGTGTAGGGGGTTGTAGAAAAATTCTTAGATTGCTCCTTAAATTAATTTTACTACGTAAAGCTACTTTGTGACAATGTCAATTGTAAAAAGTGCTATACAAATAAAACTTAACTAAATTGAATTAATGTTCTAATGAAAAAAACCCACTGAAGACTGAATAAAGAATACAGACAATTTATTGAGGATAACAGATCAGTCAGCCTGTCCAGAAGAATTATAGGAACAGGAGAATTAGTAGTAGAAGGAATCTCCAAATCCACAGGGGACGAGGGAGAATTATTCATTCATTCAGAACTGCTTATTCCTAATTAGGGTTGCGGGGAGGTTGGCGCCCATCTCAGCCAACTCTGGGCGAGGGTGGGGTACACCCTGGACAGCTCGCCAGGCCATCGCAGGGCCCTCAGTCACACAACCATTCGATTCAATTCAATTCAATTAAATTTTTTATAGCGCTTTTTACAATTGACATTGTCACAAAGCAGCCTTACATAGTAAATTAAGTTGGGGAGGAATCTAAAAAATTTTTCTACAACCCCCTACACATCCCTAATGAGCAAGCCCGCGGTGACAGTGGCAAGCAAAAACTCCCTCAGTTGACACAAGGAAGAAACCTTGAGAGGAACCAGGCTCAGGAGGGAAACCC
>JBCNYG010007026.1:0-10636 GCA_039654305.1 Porochilus rendahli | reverse complement strand
AGAGTTGGCTGAGATGGGCGCCAGCCTCCCCGCGACCCTAATTAGGAATAAGCGGTTCAGAAAATGAATGAATGAATATTCTTTCCATGTGACTTAAACTTTTCGCAGCGTACTGTAAATATGAGTTCATGTGTGTGGTATTATGAATTATAAGTACATCTTTGCAGGCTCCACATGTTGAGGGTGAATCAGTGCAAGAGATCAAAGTAGAAGTCGCAGGCAAAAACTTTAAGATGACTGAGAAGAGAAAAGTCATGTTTAAACCCATCAACACATTGTTGGTTTTTATTCAGACTGATAAACCCATCTACAATCCAGGCCAAACAGGTGAGTCATGCCCAAATATACCTTACTATTTTTATTTCAACAATATGAAAGTCGTGCCACTTCGCTGTTAAGGAGTTTGGATGGATGCAAGTGCAGTTTGCTTAACGGATTACTTGGCAGACCGTATCCGTGAACACAGTTTAACATCATAAACATAGCACAAGCAGAGTTTAGTTGATCAAGCTGATCAGAGAGAGAGAACAAACCAAGGTCAAATAGCACATATAAGTTCCTAAAATCTTTGAAAGTAAAATCTTTGTCAGAGTTGAAGCATGGAGTTGCAAAGAAGAAAAAATACAGGTCATGCACAGGAACTCAACACACAGATACAAATGCTTGATATTCACTGGTACTAAAAGAGAAACCCAGGAACAATACATTATGGCTGTGTTACTAAACAAAGGGCTTATGTAATGTGTGTAATAGCAGGTGTAATTGATTGAGACTGCTGACAGGTTTTGTGGTCAGTAAATTTTCAGATCACTAAGATCCAAGCAGTGCATGCTGGGAAGTGTAGGTGTAAGTGTCGGTGTACTGATGGTGCAACACAAAATTACTTATTCTACTTTTTTTTCCACAGTAAATTTCAGAATTGTTTCTATGAATTCAAAATTTATCGCACTTCAACAAAAGGTAAGAGGATTGTTTTCGTTTACTTCAACAGTTTCTCTTATTTACCTCCACACCAGTGTACTGCAGTTGCTCTTCTTTTTTTACCTTTTGTGTTTTTTTCCACAATGAAAATAACAACATTTATTATCGTTTTCTTATCCTCCACAGTACAGCACAATAACTCTTGAGGTAAGATGAAATCAAACATGTTATTACATATATTTTGACACCCTCCTTCATTTCATTGGCCTACAAACCTTGCACTTTCACAATACTGACACAAGATCCTTACAGTACGGAACTAATTTTATACATCTTTTGTGAAATCAAATAGGACAGTCTTCGAAACAAGATAGGTCAGTGGACGAATGTGTCCTCAAAAGGTCTGATACTGCAGCTTTTTCATGAGTTAAATGCTGAGGCTCCACAGGGATATTATAGTTTGATTGCAGACACTGGAAATAGGTCAATCAGACACCTATTCAAGGTGGAAAAGCATGGTAAATAGCATTACTAGTATCAATGGGATACATGTTCTTCTTATAGACCTGTACGAAAACTCGATTAACTGCAATATTAACTTGGATTTTATTTTTAGTTTTACCCAAGTTTGAAGTTGTAATAAAAGCACCAGCAGAACACTGTGTCAGTGAAGAGGAACTGAAGCTAGAAGTTTGTGGAAAGTATGTTTTAAGTTAAAATGTATTTAAATGGAATGCATAATATTGACACCCCTGAATAGCAAGGACATGTGTGTATTTTATTTGTCTCTCATGCTGTGATATAATCTAGGGATATAGGATTAATCTTTATTATGTTAAAACTCTATAAAATTAAGGTATACTTATGGACAGCCAGTGCCAGGTGAAGCAGTGGTGGAGGTGTGTCCGATGTTTAAGCGATATGTTTTGTTATATATGACTTCACCTTGTCTGAGTGAAACTGTGGAGGTATGTATGTATTTCTTTATTTACAGAAAATTGTTCTCTCTCTCTCTCTCTTTCTCTCTCTCGCTCTCGTTAAATCATTCTCACTGTTTCTTTTTGGGTGTTCCTGTAGATGGGCCAGACTGGCTGTGCATTCCTTTCCATCAATGTCTCAAAGTTCGTTAATAATGATCACATGGACGATAACGTGCAGAATCGAATTAGGGTTACTGTGTCTTTCACAGAGGAAGGAACTGGTGAGTCTGTAACAGGTCACTTAAATCAAAGAAAGAAGGGCTATGAACCAACTAACTACTACTTTTGTACTTTTAACCCCACACTCGATGATACTTTAACATGATTTTCATTTATAGTTCATTATAAAATACTGCAATTTGTTTATTTTTGTATAGATGTTTCTAGAATGAAATGGGAAAAGGTAAAGCTTTCTTATCAAATTGGTCAAGTAAAAATCCTTGATTCACCAAAAAACTTTGAAAGGGGAAAAGTCATTGAAGGAAGAGTAAGTTACCTAAAACTTTGCTTTCTTTTTCTTTTTTGTTTATGGTATTTGACAAAACAATAACAATTTTATTTTTACCAATCAACAGATTCAAGTTACTACCTTCAATGGAACACCGATTCCTAACAAAAAGGTGTATCTTTTAGAAGGCACACAGTGGTTGCAAAAGTTACTACTTAATCTTACTACAGATATGAGTGGATTTGTAAATTTCTCCATCGCATCTCCTGAACATCCTGCAACAGAAATAATATTGTGGGTACGGTGTGACAAATTTTAACACACATACAAATACAGAGCTGTCCACGGTATACTCTGCCCTCGCCTAGAGTAGGCGGAGATGGGCACCAGCCTCCCTGTGACCCTCGTTAGGATTAAGCGGGTTAGAAAATGAACACACACACACACACACACACACACACACACACACACACACACAAGAAGGCAGTTTATATTCCACTTTGTCTCAGTACAGTGAAAAAATGTAATTAATAATGGTTGTTGTTGTTGTTATTCCTATGTCACGATTATCTAGGCAAGTGTCTATCCAGAGGTAAAACATCACGGATACCGAGAACAATTCTTTTCAGTTGATAAAGCCCACATTCATCTGTTCCAACCTGCCACACCTTACAGTCCAGTATTCAGTGAACTGTCACTAGAAAGCTCAGAGGAACCATTTAAGTGTGGTGCTGAAGTTGCAATAACCATTAAATACTATATTTCTGGGGAAACTACTGAAAAATTCAGCATTGATCTTATTTACATGGTAAGTGAATGCAGTGAAAGTGTTGTAATACTACTTGACCTTTAACTTTTTACTATTATTTTCATTACAGTAGTTTCTTAATGTAGCACAATGTACAGTTATCATATATTTTGACTGTCTGGTTCAGGTCTTATCTAGGGGAGCCATAATGCATCATGGACATAAAAAACTTGAACTGGAAGACTCTACAAGTGTCAGAAAAGGACAAATCTCTTTTAAATTATCGGTTGCTGCTGAGCTGTCTCCTTTAGTGCAGGTTGTAGTGTATTCTGTCCTGCCCAGTGAGAATGTTATTGCTGCCAGTAAAAATTTTGATGTAGAAAAATGCTTCAGAAATAAGGTAATGCTAGCTTTAAGACTTTTTTGGCATTCAAATACTTTTTAAACAACAGCCATATTTTTTTAGGAAAGAAACTGTTAAACCTGTCCAAATTTGTACTCCAGGTTTCGCTACAGTTCTCTCCATCCAAGGCAGTTCCTGGTGAGAAGAATACTCTGGAGCTCACAGCTCATCCTGGTTCATTGTGTGGACTCAGTGTTGTGGATCAGAGTGTGTTCATCTTGGAGGATGGAGCACGCATAAACACTGACACGGTTGAATAACAATAATTCATTACCTCTAACGAATCAAGTCCATGAACCAAATAGGATAAGTGGGACAGGTGACTAAATGTGTTGGCTATATGTTCTGTAGGTATTTAAATTGTTGCCAGAGACATCAGTTTCAGATTATCCCTATTACATTGAAGATGTTCTGGGGTGCTTGCATGTTAGACCTCAACGGGATTTATACATTGACCATGCTTACAAAACATTAAAGGTAACAGACTGATTTGTTTGAAAATACAAGATAATTTATGTTTAAATCATATAGAAGTAAGACAACATATGTACAATAAAGAATATTACATGCATTTTCATTAATACCTAAAATACATTTAAATTCGAAACCATTTGCTTTTTTGCTTTCTGATCAGTAATATATTGCATTGATGGCACTATGATATATTATCACCTTACAGGGAGTTGGATTGAAGATGGCAACAAATTTGGTTGTTAGACGGCATAACTGTTTGATCTACAGAGGTCTTCCGTATCACCAGAATTTCTTTTTTAACGGTACTGTTCAATAAATACTGGACTTTTTCGATTTGTATGAATAAGTGATAATAGGAGTAATATTAAAAATAATAATAATAATAGCGCAGCACAGTGGCACAGTGGTTCGCATGTTTGCCTCAATCCAAGAAGGAACCTGGCTCGTTTCCCAGAATCGGGGCGTTTCTGTGTGGAGTTTGCAAGTTCTCCCATGCTAGCATGGGTTTCCTCCGGGTACTCCAGTTTCCTCCCACAGTCCAAAAACATGCACAGTAGGCTGTAAATGTTTGTATACCATTGGCCTGGTGAGGTGTTCAGGGTGAACCCTGCTTTCACCCAGAGTCAACTGGGATGGGCGCCTGCCTCTCCACAACCCTAATCAAGTGCCGTAGAGAATGAATAAGAATAATAATAATAATAATAATAATAATAATAATAATAAATGTATAACTTGGCTCTCATATATGGTAATATTTATTATTAATTATTAAGTTTAAATTAATTTATAAAATATATGCAGTTTTTCTAATAGAACGTATCGATACCCAGTATGTTAGTCAAGCATTGCATGACAGATATGTTCCCAAAAGTTGCAGGACTAAATCTAATAGTTATTGATTAGATGCAAACGATACACATATATCTAATTCTTCCAGTTATAGCAGGTATTAAAGGAATTCTGTAAATTGTTTGTATTTACCAATTTGCAGTGGCTCCACCAGAAACAAAGACCGGATGGGCAGTATTGTCCACAAGTTCGTTTGATTCGGAAGATACTGAGCCGACCAAGATCCGAAAATTCTTCCCAGAAACTTGGATATGGCAACTTCTAGAAGTTGGGTCAGTAAGTCAGAAAATTACTTTTATTTTATTTAACTTTTAACATGTAACCCTGTGTGCTGTACTGCTTTGCGATTTAGTTTTATAATGAATTAAATAATGAAGAGTGCTTCCATCTGATGATGCAATGAGATTCATGTCAATTTATCTTTCCCACAGGGACACTGGATCAGCACAACTTCCTGTCACCGTTCCTGACACTATCACCACTTGGGAGACTGAGGCTTTCTGCGTGTCCTCTCAGGGACTAGGCCTGGCTTCTCCCACTCAGCTCACTGTATTTCAGCCCTTCTTCCTGGATCTCTCTTTACCCTATTCCATTATACGAGGAGAGGTTTTTGAGCTGAAGGCCACTGTCTTTAATTATCTTCCCAAATGCATTATGGTACTGTAGGGCCAAGAGTATACCTTTACAAGAATTGCAATTTTTGTGATTCATTCATTCGAGACCTATTCATTCTTCACATGTGCTTCATCGACAGCTAACCGTGACTCCAGTCCCTTCTTCAGACTACACTCTGGAACCCTCTTCTGATGGCCTTGATTCATCCTGCCTGTGTGCAAATGGAAGAAAGACCTTTAAATGGACTCTGATTCCCACTGTGCTTGGTGAGACCTAAAAGTCCCTCAGTTGAGATTGATGTCTGCTCTGTCTCATATTTGTATTTCATTACACTGTGGAGAATTAAGGAGTTTGTTGTTATTTTGCAGGTGTCTTGAATGTGACAGTAAGAGCAGAAGCAGAACAATCTCAAACAGTGTGTGACAATGAGGTTGTAAGTGTTCCCGAGAGAGGCCGCATTGACATAGTTACACAAAGCGTGATTGTAAAGGTTGGTGATTTGAAAATATTCTCATTGTTATATTTTAGCAAAAATTAATTAAGCCAATTGTTACTATGATTTAAAAACATTTTATTCTCTTTAAGGCTGAAGGAAATGAAAAGACAAAAAGCCAAAGCTGGTTATTTTGTCCACAAGGTTAGACTTACACACACTAAAACAGCTGATTTATTTCCAACTGTTTGCACTACACTGCTCATGGAAAACTGGTACCGCTAGTACAGTGTCATTCAGGAAAGACTGTCCTTTCAATTACAGGCAGCAGTGTTTTAGAGCAAATGGAGCTGACTCTCCCTAACGATGTAATAGCGGGATCAGCTCGAGCCTCTGTTTCAGTACTTGGTAAGAAAGAAAAAATTCAAAGCTAAAAATTACCAGCTTAAACATAAAGTTTTTAATATATCATGATTTTTGGATTAAATTAATAGAAGAATCCACCTCCCTGAAAGTCCCTCCCATCTTACACCTAGAAGAGTTAATGTTAATATGGACAACCACTTTTCCTCAACCATGACTGTCACTTTACTAGGATTCCATACTTGGACTTTTTTTCATGTCCATGTAACGCCATATGTCCTGGATATTTGAAAGAAACAAAAAACATCTGCAGCATGGTGACATAGTGGTTAGCATCGCTTTTCCTTGCTTTAAAGGAGAAGACAGCACTTGTTTAAGTTGATCTCATTTGAATATCAAGATTAATTACTTCCCGTGTGCAAAATCTAAGACGGATAACTTCTGTTTTAATGATTTTATGGGCAGTTATTTGAAAGAGAGAGAAAGAGTCTCAGAATAATGATGTCCTCGAGGCCCAAGTTAACAAGTATAGGATTTTGATACCTTCATGCCATTTTTTGACAGATTTGTGTTGGGAGTGTTAAAAGGTTTAGATTAAAATCATTACCTGTGCATTGAGAAACTATATATACACCAGGATTAATAAATTAAAGCACAAACTCCTGAAATACTGAAAGAAATAATGTTTGAAGCTGTACTCCTCCATGTTAACTTGGGCGTAGATGATGTTATCATTCTGAGCCATAAAATCAGTCTGAGATTTTGCACACAGACAGATTTTAGGATAGACGTGTTTTTAGATTAACTTTTAACAAGTGCTGTCTTCTCCCTTAATACACCTACTTTTACTTAGTAAGTGTTGCTAATCAACTTAGTTAGGACATTTGTTTTGGAGTAGAGAAAACACTAACATGTGCAGAACCAGGTTTGGAATTCACTGCTAACTAGTTAGGTGGAAATGCTAACCACTACACCATGGATTATCGTCATGGAGCATCAGTCCCTGTATGAAGTGTGCAACTATATGAGAAGCCGTCCAGGCCATAAATAAGTCTTGGTTTCACATACTGCATATCAACGTACTCTCATATATACACCACTATACTCTTACACAAACCCAGGGTTTTAAATGTTCATAATTTTTTATAGAGCACTTGCTGAGGTTTGCATCGCAATTTTCTAATACCTTATTTTCAGGGTTTTCAGAATCAAGAGCATTAAAACTTCCTCTCCGGGTTCTGGTGTTATTTAAAATTATTCTAAAAGGTTTAGCATATTCTAATATCCTCTCTCCAAAAAGCACAGTTAGTTTGGGTTGGGGTGTGGATCTCAGTAAGGTAAGTAATAAAATGCATTATTTCACATTTATTATTCTATGTTTAGTGAGAAAAAGCATTCTGAGTTCCTATTTCAGCCTCACTGTTTAATGTAAATGTATAACAAGTTAAAGGAAAGTTAAGCACATGGACAGGTTATAACCTCCACTGCAAAAAAAAATTCCAGTTTATACTCACCAGCTACCATCTGCTCAGAACAAGCAGGATTTTTTTTTGTTGGGTAAATTCACCCTGATTTTCTAGCTAAAGTGTGAATAATACAAATATCTAGTATCTAGTCACTACCTAACAGAGCTTTTTTTTTTTTTGGCATTTATTTTCGGTAAAGAAACAGTCATGGGATGGAATTCGAAAACGTACTACTCTTCAAGCCAAAACTATTGACTAAACAAGAATATTTCCTTGAAGTGCAAGTGCACAGCTGCAGCACGCGTTGTCTTGATAACCCAGTTAGGTGCGTTAGGGGACAGCAGTGATAACCCACTGATAGTGGGGCTTCAACCCCCGACCTTGGGATCAGTAATCCAGCACCCTACCCTTCAGGCCACCACACAGAGCAGAGTGTAAAATAAAGCTTAAATCTTAAATGAAAAAAAGCTTAAATCTCCAACAGCTTTGAGTTTAATCACTGTTAGTACAGACTGGGTTACAGTTACCAGATAACACAGACAGTCATGTTAACTGTATACTGATGCACATTAACATGGGTCTAGCCCGGCTGTTGGGAAAGAGAATATAACTCGATTATTTTCTGTTTCTTTGGCCAACTGGTAGCTCAGATCGTTAGATGATGTGCTGGTGCAGGAAAGATGAGGTTCGAAACCCACTGCACTTATTTTAAGTGTCTAACATTTTATAAGTTAGACTAAGATTTAATGTCTTGAGATTCTGAAGAAGTTAGGTAAATGTAGGCAGAAATAACGATGGTGGGAATAGATCACAAAAGGGCTTATTTTTCTATATTTATTCAAATTTTGCAATGTGATATCAAACATTTCAGACCTTGCATACTAGTACACTCTCACACAAACACTTGTACACACTTTTACAAACATACACGCACACACATTCCTGTAGTACACTCCCACACGAACATTAGTACACCCTTTTACACACACATACAACTGTAGTACACTATCACACAAGCACTAGTACACCCTTTCACACACACACACACAACTGTAGAACAATCTCACACAAACACTAGTACACCCTTTTACAAACACATACACACACACATTCCTGTAGTACACGCTCGCACAAACACTAGTACACCCTTTTACACACACACACACACACACACACACACACACACACACAACTGTAGTGCACTCTCACACAAAAACTAGTACACCCTTTTACACACACACACACACACACACACACACACACAACTGTAGTACACTCTCACACAAACACAAGTACACCCTTTTACACACACATTAGTACATTCTTACGCAAGCTCTAGTACACCATCTTACACAAACTTATAGATTCACACAGAGTACACTTCCTGTTTTTGACAAATTAATAATTTTTTAAATGGGACTGTAAGTATGGGAGCACACAGTGATGTTTCCATTAAATTCATGCACTGCTGACAGAAAAATTAAAAAGGAAAATGTAACTCACAGACAGCAGATTCAGAAAGCTCTCAATGAATTTCAGCTTTCTTTAATAGTTACTGATTTAGTTTAAAGGATTCTTAAACATCTCCACAAACAACAATACTGTACTAAGCTCCTATGAGACTAAACAGCACCAAAAGTAACTGCTCTGGTAATACTTAAGCATAAGAATTCAGAACATGTAGCCATATCTAGAAATCTTGCTTGCCTTTTCTTTGGTATACTTTTTTTTAATTGCTTAATTATTTATTTATTATTTGTAAACATTCATTCATTTATTTTTTTGTCAGGGAAACAAGATAAACAGTAAAGAACACTATTTTGTGCTCTTTTTGTTTTGTTTTGTAGGAGACATTCTTGGCCGAGCATTAAAAAATTTGGATGGACTGCTCAGAATGCCGTATGGCTGTGGAGAGCAAAACATTGCTCTTCTTGCCCCCAATATCTACATTCTTCAGTATTTAGAGAACACTGAGCAACTCACCCCAGCTATCCGTGAAAGGGCTACTGGTTTTCTTAAGAGTGGTGAGTGACATTACTTTTTTCACTTTTTACTTCTAACAGGTCCACAGTAGCCACTATGAACTTACTCTTGCTGAAGTAATCATAGTCAGTCATTTGACTTTACACAGGGTACCAGAGGCAGCTAAACTATAAACATTTTAATGGTGCATACAGTACATTTGGCAGAGGAGATGGAAACACGTGGTAAGAATTTTATATAGCACACATACAGCATTAATGTTTTAAATTAGCAAATTTTTTAAATCCCACTTAGTGGATTTTCTAACACTTTTTGAATATAGACACTAGCAAGTGTTTAATAAAAATATTTTCATTAGTGACACAAATAAATCTTCACCACCAGGTTAACTGCTTTTGTCTTGAGGACTTTTGGCAAAGCAAAACGTTATATATTTATTGATCCAGAAACCATTAACAGTGCAAAGCAATGGCTTATACATATGCAGGGATTAGATGGCTGTTTTATACAACAGGGAAGTCTGTTCAATAACAGAATGAAGGTATGTATGCTTCTCAAACAATCCACACCGGAAAACACATTTATAAATAAATGTACTGATTTGTTTTTTCTTCAATGAGTGTATTATTTTCATGCATTTCAGGGTGGTGTAAATGATGATGTGACCATTACTGCCTATATCACTTCATCACTTCTTGAACTTGGACACACAGTCCAGGTAAGAGCATGAGTTTTTAATTTTTGCTTTCAAATGACACTGAATGAATTCTGAAGGTCTGGCTCTGCAAAACCCATAATAAAGCTCTAACTGAGATTTTCCAAAGTATTGAGATTTTTATTTCTTGTGTTATTTATGCAGGATCCCGCTGTCAGTGAAAGCCTGTTGTGCCTAATGACTTCTATTGGTAACCTGACAAACACTTATACCACTGCCCTTTTGGCCTACACTTTCA
>JBCNYG010006936.1:0-10642 GCA_039654305.1 Porochilus rendahli | reverse complement strand
TTTGGACTGGAGGAGTTGATTATCTGGAGGAAACTAAAACAGGCACGGGAGAATTTGCTTAACACAGAAATGGTTGAGCCCGGAATTGAAACCAAGAAACGTTTTGCGAACCACTACACTACACTGCTGCCCATAAATAAGGCTGAATATTTTAAATAAATAGAATAATGTTATTGAAATAAGTATATTTTGAATATTTTGTAGCTTTCTTTTCCTTGTTTTTTCCCCCTATGTGTTATATCCAGGTGGATTCATAGAGGCTCTCATTCTTACTGTTAACCTGAGCTTGTTAAAAACAAAGATATAAATAAACCAACCAACAAACAAATCATTCTTCTTAGCAAACCTGAGATTCTGTCCTTCCTCTTCAGTAGTATCCTTCCTCTTTTTACAGGAAAACTCTTACATGCCACTTCAGATGAAATGCTTCAGCACATACACAAACACTAATATAAAAGAATAACTAGCAAAAATGTACACTACTTAATTTAACAGGAATACACCACACACCTCTCTGCTTCCCGAAGCCTTGCCCATCTTTATTTATCCACATAGCTCACAGGGTTGCCAGTTCTATAAGGATTCATCTTACCTTCCCAGTAAAACAAGTAAAAGGTAGACATACTGTATAACTGCTTAGAATAAATCATATGCAGTATACCTATGCAATGTATGAATATCTATATTTAAAAAAGTAAAGATTATTGGGGTTTTACAACAATCCATTCACAGCTGGACCTCATCCCATTTTCTGTGACATGAAGCAACTTTGAGCTCAACTCCTCCTGGATGGGACGCTAGTCCATAAGATGTTACCTACCCAGTATTTTTACTGGTACCCATTTATACTGCTGGCTGGACAGAGGCACACTTGTGGTTAAGACCTTGCCCAGGGATCTTAGCACAGTGGGGGTCTAATGGGGACTAAAACCCATGACCTCTCAATCATAAGCCCAGCACCCTAACCACCACACCACTGGCCCCAACATGTATTGATATGAACATATGTAATCTGCCTGTAAACAAAAAAAAGGAACTTACTCATTTCATGAACACCTTTATCCAACTAGTATCACAGGGAGGCTGGCATCTGTCTCAGTCAATACTGGGTAAAAGCAGGGAACACTCAGAACAGCTTGCCAGACCAGTGCAGGTCCAACATACACACAACCACTAACATTCACACTCACACCTAGGGACAACATCCAAGCTCCACATAAATACGTTCACGACAAGCCCGGGACTCAAACCCAGGATCTTCTTGCTGTAAGCTGGACATGCTAACCACTGCACCACCGTACTACCTATCAGTTATACTAATGTGCATATGTTTGGACTGTGAAAGGAACCCGGGTACATGGAGGAAACCCATGCATGCATGGGGAAAACACCCTTGTCCAGCCTGGAACTTGAACCCCCGACCCTTTTGCTGTGAGGCATATATGCTTACTACTACTCCACTGTGCTGCCCTAAAAAAAAAAAATCTAAATGTTTCTGTGACATTATTTTTTTTTTCAGAATTCACATTTCCATTATTTGTATTTTCGTTTGTAATGCCAATTTGCACATTAAGCAGGTTAGTAGAAACCCACCGACCAACACGGCGAGAACATGGGAAACTACACACAGACCCTGAGCCTACAGATCAGGATAGAACCAGGCACCCTGAAGCTATAAGGAAATTACATAAACTATTGCATCCAATATCAGCCTCACATAACACCAAATCTGCATGACAGTGAAAAGGTGAATGAATGAATGAGTGAATCAATTAATTAATGCCAACCTTCAGCCCAAAGACAGAAATGTAAAAGAAAGAACCCACATTTCCAAATCCCAGTAGGGTGGGATTACTGCTGGCCTGGCAACACTAAAGTCTTCAGCAATGAGGTCTGCTGATAACACCTCTACACACACACACACACACACACAGCCGGGAAGAGGGGAATGGGAGGAGGTTAAACAGAAGTCCTGTCCCAAGAGACACACCAAGATCCACACATAGGATAATTTCCATCCATCCATCCATCATCTATACTGCTTATCCACCAGAGCCACACCCAGCTGATCCTAGGGTACACCCTGAACAGGTTGTCAGACAATCAGAGGGTTAACACAGGGAAAACAGCCATTTACACTTACAACTATTGGGTATTTATACCCATTTGCATGTCTTTGGACTGGAACGACTTACAACACACACACACACTTAGGGGCAATTTGAAACAGCCAATTAGCCTAATGTGCATGTCTTTGGAATGTGGGAGGAAACCGGAGTGCCCAGAGGATACCCACCCAAGCACAGGGAGAACATACAAACTCCACACAGAAACGCCCAATCCAGGAACTTGAACCCAGGACCCTCTTGCTGTGAGGTGGATGTGGTAGCCATTATGACACTGTGCCACCCAGCTGATGATTAACTTTAAGATCAAACATGTACCTGAAATTGAGCAAAGACCCCATGGAAACATGGATTGAATTAATTAGTCACTTGAGCTGTTTAGTGTTGCCCAGAGCAACATTCAAATGTTCTAAGCTTCCCATCACTTAGGTACTGACTAATAGACTTGGTTGCCATGGTTACCACTCAAGTTCCAGGAAGTAGACTGTTACAAGTTATCAAGGGGATGTTAGTCCCCTTTGCTGTTAATGTGTATGCTAATAATACCTTTTAAATGTGCTTCAAACAGGCAGGATGATGGCGGAGCTCAAAGCGTGTGTGTGAAGTTTCATACTTCAGAAAATATAGTAATGCTTTGACCTGATTTTTCGTGGCTCCTTTTGTCCACTCCCTGTACCATCACAGGCTCTCATGGTTTCTGTCTGTGTCAGTCTCGGATGTCTACAAACCAGACAAATGCTGCTTAAAAATTTAAAACTTCTCCAATATTCACATATCCACTCCTCTATATTATATATATATATACACACACATCACACTGTGCACAATTAGGCAAGTTGTATTTTTGAGGATTAATTGTTATTGTTCTATCTACTATTCAGTGCTCTTTGGTCAATTCAAAATGTTAACAAACCCTCAAACCTGAAGTTTCGTCTTTCTTAAGAGAATATCTATTTGTACGCCATATGTACTATTCGTGTGCAGAATTATTATGCAACTAAATGAAAAACAAAGATTTTCCATCTAACTTGTTTATTTTCACCTGTTAAAGTGAGAATAATAAACAAACTCAAAATTTACAAATAAACATTTCTGAATTTAATAAAAGAAAAAATAAACCCTCAGAGACCAATATAGCCTCCCTTCTTTTCAATAAGAGTCACAAGTCTTCCATTCACGGAGTCAGTCAGTTTCCTGATCTGGTCAGAATCAACGTTTTGTGCAGCTGCAACCACAGCCTCCCAGACACTGTTCAGAGAGGTGTACTGTTTACCTTCGCTGGAAATTTCCTGCTTAAAAAAGGGCCCAATAGGGTTTAAGTCTGGTGAAGAAGGGGGCCGTGTCATTAGTTTTTTATCTTTAAGGCCTTTACTGGCCAGCCATGCAGTTGAGTACTTTGATGCTTTCGTCGTCTTGCATAAAATCAAAGTCTTCTTCCAAGATGTAGACTTTTTCCTGAACCGCTGCTTGAAGAAAGAGTGTTCTAAAAATTGGCAGTAGGTCTGAGAGTTGATTTTGAGTCCATTTTCAATCCGAAAAGGTCCAACTAGCTCATCTTTAACAATACCTGCCCATGGCAGTACCCCACCTTCACCCTGATGGCGTCAGAGTCAAAGTGGAGATCTGTGTCTGTTACTGATCCAACCACGGGCCCATCCATCTGGTCCATCAAGAGTATTTCTCATCTCTGCAGTCAACAAAACATTTGATTAATCTGTGTGCAGATATTTCTTGGCCCATTCTTGACGTTTCAACTTGTGTCTTGTTCAGAGGCGGTCGGGTTTCAGCCTTTCCTACCTTGGCCGTGTCTCTGAGAACTGAACACCTCGTACTTCTTCACACTCCAGGTAGGTTGCAGTTGTGGAAAATGGCAGCACTGGAGGATTATGGGTTCCTGGTAGCTTCGGTTTGATTGTTCTCAAATCTTAGGTGGTTGATTTGTGTCTTTTTTTGATCTTGACACTTTTCTTGTGACCCTGTTGACTATTTACAACAAAATGTTTGATGGTTCTATGAACACGCGACAATAACTTCATTCATGCATTCCTCTGAAAGACAATTTTTGACTTCAGCCGGTTAAATATATTTTTTGGCCAATTTTCCCTGAGGAGAAGAAGCTTCCTCATAATTATACACACCTTGATATAGGGTGTTGATCTTCTTAGGCCACACCCACATCGTTACACAAATACACATCACCTGATATAAGCATTCAAGTTTATACAGCTTGGAGTTGGAAATCATGGATAAAATGATAATATGGTCAAAATAATCACTTGCCTAATAATTGTGCACACAGTATATATATATACACACACACTCTAATGTTTTGTTGGAGAGCCTTTAGTCTTGATCTCAGTACGTTATCTCCATGGCGTTGTTGTCCAGTTAGTCCAGTCGAGGCTCAGAAACATTTATGTGGCAATAAAATAAAGTCAGCTGGTGAGCTGAATGTACGAATGAGCAGGTCGGCTGAGATGGGCCCCAGCCACCCTGCGACCCTAATTAGGATTAAGTGGTTCAGAAAATTAATGAATGAATAAATCCTGACCTTAATCCTATTCAAAGTGTTCAGGATGTGCTGGAGAAGACTCTATGGACTAATTCGATTTCCCCTGATTAATTCAAGATGTTGGTGAGTAACGAACCCAAATCTGGATTGAAATAAATGTTATGTCGCTTAAGTTTGTTGAAACAATGGCATGAAGATTACACGCTGAAATCAAGGCTACGACTGCAGCAACTTTTCTTTTTGGCCGAGCAGTGTATAAAGACAGTATATACTGTACATATTATAACGGCTGATCAGAGGTTATGTAATGCCACTCCTTCTTGACATCTCACACATCAATAAGAATCTCAGGATGGATACACTCACAGATAGCCTGAGAAAAGAATGCGTCCACCACTTGGGACTGTTGATGAAGGCTGCAGAAATCCATATACAGTTAAAAGAGATCATCTTCACTCCTATGGAATATGTCTATGCTTCATATATCCCTTCTCTACATACTTCCTTCCTCAGATCATTCCTCTGGATAACTGTAGCTTGCTGAACTCTTTAGATTTATTTGCTCACTGTCACAAACCCTGCATCAACAACTGCTTCTGTATTTCATATAAGTGATGTATATTTATATTTACACGAATGGAAATTGTTTTGTGCCATTTGCTAGTGATGTCAAGCAGAGCAGTTCAAGTCTGGTCCTGTATGCATCTGCTTTTTTAAAGGGAATGTTGGCATTGGCATTAAGAAATAGAGAAGTCTCGCCTTTTACCTTTTTTATGGATGGCAAATACAGTCAGTCGCATTGAAGCAGCTCTTTTTATGAACCAGTTAAGTTTTCTAAGTTCATCATATAGAGAACAGCTAGTTCTCCATTCATATGTGCTTGTGCCTGTTTGGTGACCTAAATGCTCTAATCACACCTGGTAGTTTATTAGGAAAGAGAGAGGAGCTGCAGTGATATTCACCACAGAAAAGACAATATGGATCAACTCTATTAATATTATTCAGTGTAGCACCAGATCAGTTAGACAGGACACATGTAAGACAGATGACAGATGGAAAATATATGACTCATAGCTTGGGACGTTTCATCATATCAGGCAGGATGTGCTGAACAAGTGACATTTTACTTTGAACACATGATCTTTGGTGTTTTCAGGAATTATTAATGCAACTGCGCTTGTGGACACACTAAAGCAATTGTAGAGACAGCAATATGGCACAGGTTTTATTAAATAATCTTTTAAGATTATTGTTGGAATATGTCTGTTATTTCTCTGTCTATGTGGCATAGACACGTATTCCTTTTTTTTCCATAAGTGCAAAACATGCAAAAAATCTCTTGTTTATATTTAGATTGGTTTGTTTTTTTCCTTTTGCGAGCCTCCAGAAAATGAAAGGATGGCCCAGAGTTGTTTTTCTGTGTGGTTGTTGTGCCACAGCTAAAGAATATTTGGTGTCCAAGTATGTTGTATTAGCACCAGAGGAAAGGCTGAGTTAAGAAATAAGGTAGATTTAATCATGTTATTTATCTAAAATGTATAAAAATATTCTAATATTGGCACAATGATGGGGAGGTGGGGTTAGGGGGTGGTGGTCATGGTGGTTTAGAGGTTTTGTGAGGAAGACATGCTAACCACTACACCACCATGCTACTCTAGCACCCCAGATTAAGCCAAATAAGCATGATGTGGGGTACAAACTGGCAGTTGGGCACTGTTAGGTGAACAAATTGGTAAGGTGGCAAGGTGGTGTAGTGGTTAGCCTCACGGCAAGAAGGTCTTGGATTCAAGTCCCGGGCTTGGCTGGGCCGTTTCTGCGAGAGGTTTGCAGGTTCTCTCTGTGCTTGTGTGGGTTTCCTCCAGGTACTCTGGTCCCCCACCCCCAGTCCAAAGACATGCAGGCTGATGCAATAGGCTGATTGGCCATTCCAAATCGTCCCAGGTGTGTGTGTGTTGCCCTGCAATGTACTATGTAATAGATCTAAAATATTAAATAGCCATCCTGGCCTTGATAAATCCTCACTGTTTGAAGATGCAATAAAGTGAGGAAAAGTTTGGAAATCTGATAAAACTCTTCTACAGTAAGTACAGCAGTTACTTCTCCGAACTCCAAAGCATCACTAAATAACAAATAAAATATATTCTAATGGAGTATCCTTTCATGGTATGGTTTCTGACCATTTGAAAAATCATTCTTTTACTCACTAAATGATTTTCAGGAGGCATAAAACATCTCTCAGCACAAAAGAGCTCCTTTAAACATTTTCCTTTCATAAGATACTTTAAAAATAAGTATAAAATCAGATCCTGATTAGAAACTCATACATTTCCCACAAGTAAAACAATGAAGAAGATAACTTACCTTGAGAAAGTACAGATGAAGTAGGTAAATTTGTCTCAGTGCGCACTACTGGTACTGTTACTTGACTCAAAGTTTACTTCTATAAAGATGGCCCTTGTCTTCCACGCTTAGGTTTTCCTGTGCGACATCTACACCAAGTACACACATCTCTTAATTTTACTCTGACTTTCATTTCCTCCTCACGTTAGTTCCATCTCTGGCTTTGTTATTAAAATTTGAGACACTGAACATAATTTAACCAGTGAGAATTATAACAGTTTATGAAAAAGTATTTTTATGTAGTACTTGTAGTAATTTGTTTACTTGTAGTAAAGTAAAATTTTTTACCTTTCTTTGCATATTTGGCTGCAAAATGAGAAATGTTTGAATCATTTAACAACATCGCCACCACCAGGCTGCATTCTACAAATGCATCCTGATATGTAGATCAGCATTAATTTCTCCTTTGCAAGAACAAGCTCGGATGTTTACAGTGCAGTTTGCATGTTCTCTCCCTGCTTGTGTGGGTTTCCTCCAAGTACTCCGGTTTCCATTTACACTCCAAAAACATGTACGGTGAAGTCTGTTTGGCTTTTACACCTGAGCCTAGTGGCTCATCAGAGCAGCTTATCCCCAGTTTCTATATGGGATGATGGATGGGACGCTAGTCCATTGCAGGTTAAATTCCCAGTAATTTTTACTGGTACCCATTTATACTGTTGGGCAGACAGGGGCACACTTGTGGTCAAGACATTGCTCATGGGTCTTAGCATGGTGGCTGAAAGGGGGTGGGCAGGGGATAACGGGCATTCAAACACACAATCTCTTGATCATACGCCTGGCACCCTCACCACTACACCACTGGCCCCACACCCAGAAACATTTACATTAGGCAAACTGGCTGTTCCAAAATGTTGATGGTCTGGTGAACTGTTCCCCAAGTTAGGCTCCAGACGCCTGCGACCAGTAGGAGTAAGCAGTTTGGCATATGAGTGAATGATAAAGTTGAACTTAAGTTAAAGTGTGTATCTCAGAGTAAGACGATAAAAAACAACTGAAAAGTGCCTAGTCTAAGCTAAGTTGAACTGAAAAATTGAATAAACAGAGTGAACTGTGAACCTGTCCTTCTCTGAATTTTCAATATCCGAAACCTGAGAACTGTTTTAGGTATACTTCACTTAGTGTTGCAGCCCTTTTCTCTCCAAACCTCTTGCTAGCGGAGATCATGCACTTTAAGCAGCATTAAGGATATGTTTTTCTTTGTCAGAAATGTTCTGTTAGCTCCATGCAAAAATAATTCAGCACCAACAATAGCTGATGAATAAACGGTGTATGCTTTCTGAGTTTCTGTGGTTGAACGAAACAAACGACTGTTACGAGAATAGCACGCCTCAGTTAGCAGCAGGAGGAAATTCTGTTGCAGGAGTACTCTAAATAAACACGAGAGTCAGAAACTATGTCACTGTGTCAGTTTTGAGTCACCACACTTGTCTGTATGCCTTAAATTTTAATTAGTTAAATCTAAAAAAACTGACTGTAGTTTGGGGCACAGCATCACACACTGAGAAGGTTTACAGTTTAGATCTCATGCCACTGTGCTTGTGTGTCTTTCCTCTGGGTATGCCAGTTTCCTCCCACAATCCAAAGACATATACAATAAAATGGCTACTTTAAATTGCCCATATATGTGAATGTAAAATTTTGTTTTTGTTTGTGTTAGGCCTGAGGTCAGCTGGAATTTGCTTCAGTTTCCCAGATAATTGGTACAGATAATGGAAAGAAAGCGTCTTATTATTACAATCTTTGGAGCACTAATAGAAGTTGTGAGTAAATCAGACTATTCAGAATTCAAATAGATCCTTCGAATGCCTTAAATGCTGCATAAAAATTCATTAGCCCTGCTGTGAGATGAATGTGCTAACCACTATGCCACAATGACGCTCTGAAATTTTTTTTTTTTCCAAACTAATTTAGAGGTCATTTCATACAAAAGATGTCAGGTAGACTTAGAAGTTTTTGCATCTGATGTCTTCAAATGTAGGTTTAATAGTGTTATTGTGATAGTAAAAACCATGGGGGAAATCTACTGGAAATTTGAAACAGCCAGTTAGCCTAATTTGTTGTAGAAACCTGGAGTACCCAGAGGAACCCCATGCAAGGACAGGAAGAACATGCAACCTTTAAACAAAAGCATCTGAGGCAAGCATGGAATGTGATCCCAGGACCTTCTTGCTGTGAGGCAGACATGCTAACTACTACGCCACCATGCTGGCCAAAGTTAATATAGATTACTTATGATAGCATTAAGTACTAAATTATTGTGTCAAACACAATCAAGTGCCTCTCTTCCTGAATTGGGAAAGACGCATAAGCCAGAAATGGACTGGCAAAGGGAAATTTCAGGTTTTATCACTAAGGTGGTTCCCACTTTTTACTAATACAGCTGTCATGATCAGAATTACATGCTGCCCCATTCGGATTTCAACCTGCGACATGTCTGTACTTCTACCATCTCTGTTGTTACGTAATAGTAACGAATGGTTTATTTTTTCAGTGTATTTAAACCGAGCAAAAACAAATATATCTGAATTGCTCAGATTTTTTACTTGCCCATTTTTACTGCTTCCAACACATCAAATTCAAGGACAAAATGTTTTGCGTTTGCTACTTTAAGCCCCTGTCGCATACTGTATGTTGCACAACAATTATACAACAGATAAATGACAAAAACTGAGCAAATTTCTTGAACAGTTGTGGGTTTGACGGACAAAACTGACCTTTTGTGGAAAATGTCACCAAAGACTATTGTCATGTCATGCAAATTTTTTCTCTCATCTCATTTTTTCTCATTCATAATTCTCAATGCCAGGTGAAATTGTGTCCTATGGCTGTCCTACTACATCCTATTGCTGTGTGACAATAGACTAAAAAATTTCATACACATTTTGGGTTCTTCCTGTGATTGTGTGGGGTTCCTCCGCATGCTCCAAAAACATGCACATTGGACTGTTCAGGGTGTACCCCGATTTCACCCAGTGTTAGCCAAGATGGTCTCCAGCCTCCCTGCGACCGGGATAGGAGTAAGCACTTCGGCAAATGAGTGAGTGAGAGTGAGTGCACAATGGTTATGCATCAACTGAATATCACAGGAATATCTTAAGAATTTAAAAATCGTAAAATTTGATGTACAGACGTACAACACAGTTTATATGTGATCATGACTACTCAGCTTTCAGATCCACCTCGTCCAAACCTACAGCAGTCCCTTCTGCTGTAGCACTACCAAATTCCAAAAGGGGTTTAAACATATCCCACACTCAGCAAGCTGCCATTTTAACAGTGGCGGCTCCTGACAAATTTCTCAGGGGGGGCAATTGTTGTGATGATGACTAAGGTGACCCATTCAATGGCTAAACTGATAACTAGTGAGGCAACTGTCAGCTTTTACTGGTCAACTCAGCAAAATCACCTGTAACTACGACACTGAAAGATTTTCCCTGCCACGACATAGGCCACATACTGGACTACATTAGCTTACATCCATGAGTGTTCATAAATAAAATCATTTTGATTCTACCAATAATGCAGTCATCAACAGATAAACTGTCAGTTTACCCTCAAATACCATTGAACATTGAAAGAGATATATACTGTACCATTAATT
>JBCNYG010006894.1:0-10644 GCA_039654305.1 Porochilus rendahli | reverse complement strand
TCGGAGTTGGCTAAGGTGGGCGCCAGCCTCCTCGCGACCCTAATTAGGATTAAGCGCTTCAGAAAATGAATGAATGAATAAATGACAAAGAATTTACCCTGTTTAAATATTATCTAAGGCTTATAGAGGTGTCATGCATGAACACTTTTGATTTAATGTTCTTTACATAACAACAGGCCTATTCATAAAGGCTTGTGCAAGTGTGATGTAACCCTGATTCAATTACATGACACCTGCAGAAGACTTCCTTACAACTGAATTATTTATAAAGGTCTGTGCATATTTTTTATAGCCTTGTGAACACTACCCCTAAGAAAGGTATCCACATGGTTTATGAAAATAGACCTTCATGACAACTAAGATAAGCCTACATGAACATGAATAAATGCATATGTCATTTAGCCCTTTTAAACACCACACCAATGTAAAATGTGCATAGGGCTAAATAGCACTGGCATAACCCTGCATTAAATACAAAGTCAAGTGTCCTATAAGTTATATAATGTAAAAATACCAAATCTTGAGTTATAGATACTATTTTCTGAACTGACTTACATATATTAGATATATTAGAATATTTTGAAAAATGACTTGAAAATGATTGCAATCGTGCAAAAACAGTGCAATCTTTGTTATCTGTACAAATAATACCTAATAACTGTTTGTTGATTGCAAAAGTGTTATGTCGGTTAATTTAAGGGCTCTGAACACCACCCCTGAATAACTAATTACTTAAACTTATGTCTCACTCCATTTCTAATGATAAATCAAATACTGAGAAAATACGACCCTGGAACCTTCCGGTATAATCAAGGAATAATGAAAGGAGGCAGTCATGAAAGAAAGACTTGGTGTATTTTTAAATAAATAAAAATTGCATAGTAATGATAATACAATACAATCTCTGTATATACATCAGGTACCCAGGAAGAATTAATTACACTAATGTTAGTCACTGTTACCTTTTATCGTTTATGGAATTAAATGACCTGCGTCAGGCATAAGAAATTGACTGTGAAATGAATGAAGAACTCCAACGGTACATCAAATTTCTATTCAGTTCAGTTTGATTTTATTTGGTTTAACGCATCTATTGTCGCAACCCTCTGTGGCGGAATGTTCAGAAAAATGAAATGTGCCGATTCAGAAGTTTTATTAAAATATTTGGCAGACAAAACCAAACACTATCCAGAATCGTAAAGTTGAAACAGGCAGGGGAAGATCTGCAAGCCACACAGGCAGAGATAATCCAGACAGCAGTGCGAAACACACAGGCACTGAATCAGGGAACCCGAGGCAAAGCAGAATATCAAGATCAAAGAACAAAACTGGATCATACACATGAATAGAAAACAATAAACAAAGGCTTGGGAAGGACTGAAAAATAGAACCCCCAAAGGCACTACTCTGGGAGTGTCAACAAACCTACATTGGATGGACCTGGGCTTCTGGTCAAGAGCATGGACTCTGGCTTGGTCTGAAGCAGGTTCTGGAATGGGCTTTGGAATTGGACAAATTGTGGGGTGACTCTGGTAGCTTTGTGGGCTTGAACGTCAAGGGTTGATTCTGGCTCCACAGCAGCAATCAGGAATGGCTGCAGATTCACACATGGACCTGGGTCTGGGCTCGGATTCTAGTCTGGGCCTGGGCTCTGGCTTCTGGTTCTCTGGTTTCGACTCAGAACCAAGTGAAGAATCAGGTATGGCTTCAGGTGCAGACTATGACATTAACATCAGTATAAATAACATCAATAAATAACCTAATATAGGCATGGTAACTGGCCCAGGTGCCCAACAAGATAAAGAACAGGAGCCTTGTAGATGAGTGGAGGAAGTGTAGGAGAATCAGGTCCATGTATCTATACCGGTTCAGGTTCTTGAACAGAAACACAGTTAAACATAGATACCTGGACATATAGCAAAAGAGTTCAGACACTGGTTTGGATAATGATATACATTATATAAACATTCAGTTACTTCAGGCAGTGACACAGGCTCGATGTAACTCTACATCACAAAACTTGGTTTGATTTAAAGGTTTACATCAATGTATCACTTCATCGCATAACTCAGCTTCCTGGAATAAGGAAAGCTGCCCTGGCAACCTCTGGAAGGAGCTTGGGAGTGTCATCTGGAGGATGCTCTGGAACATCGGCCACAGGGTGCACTCTGGAGCCACCCTGTCAGTCTCTGGAGGATGTTCTGTGATGGAGGCTTCCTCATCTACATTGTGCTGTGGGTTGGAAGCCACCTCTTTGGCATCAACTAGTGCTCAGGGTTGGAGGCCACCTCAGTGGTCTCTGTCTGACCTCATTTGACCTCCACCCGAGCCTTGAAGGTGTCAGACACACCCCAGAATATCTAAGGCTGGAAAGTGTATCGAGTCCAGAAAGCCTTAGAAATAGGCTATGGCTGTAAAGTCTATGTAAAATACAATGACACAAAGCAGCTTAAGTAAAATTTTGATGTACATTTAGGTTTCGAATAAAAGACAGTGGAAAGGGAAAATAGCTTTCAGATATACATTACAGGATCGTTTTATGCATAAATGCGTTAGATAGATAAATACATAAGCAAGGATCTTCATACGACCCTGAAAATTCATCCTCTTCTGAGATTATAAAACATTATTCTGCTTTAACTATACTATAAAGTTAAAACTGATTTTGAAATGACATTTCATATGAGCATCAAGAGTGATGTAAAACATTGAATAAATATGTTGATCAGTTATGAAATTGAACAGCAAAACTGGGGGCAGTGGTAGCCCGGTGCTATCAACTGGATATCACTGCTGTCCTTCCCAGTGCAGCTAACTGGTTCATCAAAGGCTGGCCATGTCTCTCATCTGTGAAATCCATCGCTGACCTTCGTCAAGAGAAGTCTGCATTGCTGTCAGCGTGTTTCTGCCCTGGAATGGCCTGGCGAGCTGTCCAGGGTGTACTCTGCCCTCGCCCAGATTCATCTGAAATGGGCGCCAGCCTCCCCCGCCCCTAATTAGGATTAAGCGCTTCAGAAAATTAATGAATGAACAGCAAAATTGATCTTCAAAGGAAATTAAATCCAAACCTAATATAAGCTTGCCTGCATAGTTCATGACCATTTCTATTTTAGTGTTTCATGAATCTTTTTTGATGTACACAATGAAAAACAGCAACAATTCCACACCTAGGGGCATCAGTGCAATGCTAAAAGTAGCGAAAAAATCCATGTGATCACCCTGTGTTTACCTCTTTTATTATTATTATATTAATATTGAAATAATGTTTAATATAATATAATTGCATATGAATGCATGGTGCAGTAATATTTCCTTTCATATGTACATGTGTGATTCATATTTGTGCCTAGTTTTATTTTATTCAGAAGTTCACCAGTTTATATCTGATTTGCCAATTTAATATCTGTATACTGTTAATATTTCCATTAAATCGCCCAGCATGAACTGAATTTATCGTGAACCGCGAAAGTGAAACAGCAGTCGTTTCAAACTGACTCATGCAAACTATCAAATGGATTTCAGCAGGTTGCAACTTAAAAAATGTAAGTAAAAGCCACCAGATTATTAAGATATGCATATATTATAATGTGTGACGGAAGATTTTGGAAGGCTTGCCTTTTGTTTGACTTTAAGGAAAGGTATGTACACCAACCCCACCTCATGGCTCTTGAAAAACGTAAAGATTTTTAAGTCTTTTTAAAGAATTGCAATGCATTGCCATGGCTGCTGTAAACCCCCCTGACTGAGGAAAGAACAAGAAAGCATGACTGCAGCCCATCTCCAGTATTTCTCAGTGTGGAAACACTTCACACATGGCTTTATTACAGAGCAGACAGGATCACAGCTTGTCCAGCTCAGGTGTGTGGAGCCAATTTGGCCCCCTAACATTCAACATCTCTCAGTGAGGGGGCGTTTGGTCCATAACATGTGCTGCATCATTAGTGCTTTGATGCCTATTTGAACAGATCAGAGATGATTTTCTCCTCACTAAGATCCGCCGCAAGCTTCTTTTAGGCTGCGTCTTCGCGAAATGAGAAAGACAAAAGAAAAAAGGAAGGAGGAAAGAAAAAGCAATGGGGGGCAAATACAGAGACAGGGGAGTGTTACAAATTGGATGGCGCAAGGGCATGGTGCCAAGCAACACACTTGAAAAGCTTGCACTTAACCCTGGCCTCTCCTTCTCCACCCTCCATATTTTTCACTCTTGTTTGGACAGAGTGCTCCCCTGAGGCAAAGACTTTCATTCTGTGTCAAAGCAGCACAACAAAATTGAGTGTCAGGAGCCATTTTAATCTTGTTTTAGGTGGTATGGGGCAGCTGGGTGTGCCTTCTCAAAAGACGTAACAGTGGCAAGAAAGAAGCTCAAATAAGAAAAAAGATCAAATGCAAAAAAGGAAAAACAAGCAATATTTTTCTTTACCCAAGCAATTAAAACATGACAAAGACCGCCTCAGCATATGCTGCTTTCCTTAATAGCCCAGCTGACCTTTCTGATTACATGGGCATGTTTTGAATTGGTGACATGACAGAGAGCAACATTTGGACTGCAGTGTGTTCCTTGCTTTCTCTGCTGCAAATCTTGCACGTGCCAAATGAAGCAGCACAACCTTATGGACTAAAATGCAATTAAAACACAAATGGAGACTACTCATGCAATTATTTTAGACGAATATGAGTTGATGACGGACAGACTGAAACATACAGATGTTTCTTGCAGCTGACTTGTTCCATGTACCCAGGATTTTTCTTTTGAAACATTCGAACTGTAAAGGTGCAGCCACCTGTGCGGAAAAAATGTACATGCTTTTTATGTATGATTAAATATTTTCCCCAATCAACAGGTGGATCGGTGCAGCCTGTGCCGTAAATCAGTGCTTGTACCGGTCCGCTGTGGTGAAGACGAAGCTGAGAATTTACCAGTCAATTCACGTTCCTACCCTCATCTATGGTCACAAGCTTTGGGTAGTACCCGAAGGAACTTGATCACGGATACAAGCGGCTGAAATAAGCTTCCTTCGCAGGGTGGCAGGGCTCTGCCTTAGAGAAAGGGAGAGAAGTTCTGTCATCTGGGAGGAGCTCGGAGTAGAACCGCTGGTCCTCCGTGTGAGGAGCCAGTTAAGGTGGCTCGGGGATCTGATTAAAATGCCTCCCAAACACCTCCCTGATGTGATGTTTTGGGCCTGTCCACCGGGGACGAGACCCCAGGGTCAACCCAGAACACGCCGGAGGGACTACACCTCGGTGTCTCCCTGGAAGAGCTGGAGGAAGTGGCTGGGGAGAGAGACGTCTGGACCTCACTGCTTTGGCTGCTGCCCCTGCGACCCGACACTGGAACAAGCAGAAGAAGATGAAAATGGTGACGAATAGTTTCCCCATGTATTTTAATAAACAATGTGTGATTACATGTGAGAAAATGTGGCACGGTGCACTGCAGCATGTCTCGGTATTGCACACAGGTGACATCATTTAAGTAATGTGATAAATAAAACCAACATGTGAAAATAAGTGATTGTGCAAAATCTTTAATAAAATATGAAAATATAAAATATAAATGTACAAAATACATTTGAAAAATAAACAAACCCATATAAAGAATCACAAGTTGAAATGTGTTTACATCAAAAGTTAAATATAAATAACTATTAAAACACAATAATGTGAAAATTAATAAAGTGGAGCCAAAATAATGAATTGTTTGCAACAATCAAATGTGAAATTTAGGAAACAAAAAAACTAAAAAACCCACAAAAAACACCAAAAAGATAGTATTAACATATGTAACTATGGGTTATTTTTATAAATTTTATAGAATTAACTTATATAAAAATAAGTTAAAACCTTATTTGGCAAAACAACACCAAACATTAACAAATACATGAATTATGAACTTGTTAAATGGGTAATTAAACTAACAAGAGAGGTGATTCAAAACAAGGCGAAAATCAATGAGTAAAGGGGAATGAAAAGAAAACTTACTAAAAGAAAACCTTTCCTTCTTTCACCCCAGGCCATCGTCGGGAAACACAGGAAAGGTGATCTGAAGTTAACCCTCCTTTGGTCAGCAGTGAAGAAGCAAAACAGGGAAACTTTTTAATACTGAGGAGCCGTAGGAAGTGTGACTGAAGGCCCTGCGATGGCCTGGCGAGCTGTCCAGGGTGTACCCCGCCCTCGCCCAGAGTCGGCTGAGATGGGCGCCAGCCTCCCCGCGATCGTAATAGGGAATAAGCGGTTCAGGAAATGAATGAATGAAGGAGCTGTAGGAATTATTAATATGCAGTTGGAAAGGGTGGTATGATAGTACAGGAGTGACCCAATAAACCTCCCACAATTACTATTTGCACACAAGAAAGTTCAATCAATAGTATATTATTTGTCATTATCTACACACAGAGAAGATAGTGAAGCAGGAGAAGTGGCACTAAGGTCCGTTTATATCCCAACCCTTAAGCTTGAACAAGGTGTTTATAGGCATCAGAGATTGTGGGAGTGATCTTTGGAGTGGCCTTGCATGGGTAGGAGGAGGTACAATTGAACAAGAATATTGGTTTATTTGTTAAAAATGAAACAAATGAACATGATCTAGGTCATATTTGTAAAAGTGAACTTTTTAAACTTAACTATGAATGTAATCAAGTTCATTTTGAGCTGTACGAAGTGAACTCTAAACTAGTTTGCTTTGAGTGTAAACTGGAGCAACACTGCATCTGAAGACAGCTTGTGCATTCAAGTCAGTCTTATGAGCAAACAAGTGAAGACTCAGATGGAAGAAACTACACGTTTCTAAGCAAATATCGTCCGGTACCTGGGCTGGAAAGGCCAGTCGGACATTTGCCACATTTGGATTGAATTTGAAACGACATGCTGAGCTGAAGCATTGGAGCAGTCTTGAAGATGCAACTTACAGATGAGCACAAGATGAGCACAATACGACTACAAGGCAACAAGGTTAATCCACCCAAGTGGAGCTCAAAGCATTTAATGAAGAACCTGTTGCCTTGTACTGGATAACATTGTGTAAGATCTGCAGCCATTGAGAAAGACTAAAAAACATCCAGATGTGTTCCTTTGCAAACATCCAGATGTGTTCCTTCAAGAAAAGCCGGTACAGAAAAGCCTGGACAAATTCAATAGAAATATTACTGACTTCAAGTAACTTCAGAACTGTCTGAGGCAGATAATCTGAAGAGTTCAGTAAGATTGCTGGTCAGCTTTGAGCAAAGCATTTAGAGGCATCGCAATTCCCAGTACAGTGATTTGGGGTGACGATACATGGGTAGAAGAAGCTTCTGTTAAAAAGGTTTAGCATCTTATTCATTAAGAAAAATGGAACAAAGTTGAACTCATCCATTCATTCATTTATTTTTGAACCGCTTAATCCTAATTATGGTCGTATCAGCCGGCGAGGGCTGAACTTTGAACTAGTTTGTGTGTGAACTGGCACAACACTGCACATGGTCAAGCTGCACCACAAAGCCTCACATGAGCCTTTCAAAACTTGTGAAACTTTGAAATTACGATGTAGTTGTGATGTGATTCTAAAATTGCACTGACTGAAGCCATTTTCATTTGTTAGTTCCAAATAAAAAAAAAGAAAACAATCAAACAAGATGACAGCACAGTACGGTCATTTGAGCCATTAAATGATTTCATGGGAAAATACTATTTATATGAGGAGTCCACTTGCAAAACCTGCTAAGTCAAGTTTTGTAAAAAAACTAAACAAAACAAAACAAAACAAAAAAAACCTTAATTCTTTCTCTTCACCTCTTTTTCAGGCACCTGTCTCTTTGATATCTCCATTTTCAAAACTTGGTAACATTTTTCTTTAAAACTGACCAACTTGACTTGGCAGCTTTGGTAAGTGGACTCCTCGTATCGTGAAATATACCATTACTGTGGTATAAGGTTATTCATACTGTAATGGAAGATTTTTAAATGAACGTGGAAAAATTCCAGATAGAAACATGCACCACATCTGAGAAAGTGTGAGACGTAATACGTGAAGTGCTTATCAAAGTATCTGTGTAAATTTTTCAGGTGAATCATGGGGGGTTTGTGAATATTTTGTAAGCTCTCCCTCGCTCTCCATCTCTCTCTTTTTGTTATGCGAGTGTGTGAGTGTGTGTGTGTTTGGCACAGGGTCCTGGCACTGACACAAACAGAGTCACACTTCTGTCCAACTCAGCTGTGACGCTCTTAGTTAGTCAGTTCGTCACACTCCAGTGCTGCTCTAATGCCTCTCACTTTCTCTATTTCCTTTTTTACACTTTTGCACTTTATTTCCTTACCCACCTTCTGTGTTCTTTTTTATTAACATATTTCTGTCTCCAAAACTCCATTCCCTTACAGGTGCATTCTGGGTTTTTAAATTTTCTATCCATCTGTTTCCTTTTGAAAAAAAATAATAATTTCACAGAACATGGTATCCGCCTGGACTGTAGCTTGTCTGTTGAAAATTGATTTCAAATGTTCCTTTGGAAGGATGTGTGTGGCTGTGGGGAGCTTCAATATCAGTGGAGGTGAAGAAGCTAGGTGCCTAAAACTTGGATGATGGATGGAATTTTTTCCCCCATTTTCTCTTTTTATGAGTCGTGAAACAACAGAATTCAGGATGCCTCAGTCCCACAAGAACAACATGAAAGATGCATCCCTCCTCTATCAGCATGTATCCACTTCCTGGAGTGAACATTTTCTGTTGCCCTGTTGGCTTTAATGGCATCTGACAGTGATTGTATGGGGCAGAGTTGTTTTTCAGTTGTTCAAAGAGACAGCTTTTGTGTTGGAATAGCTGTTTTTTTTCAGTTGGCAACAGAACCTTTTCCCTACTAAATTTACAGGAACTAAAAAGGGCTAATAAGCCATCTTTCATTATTCATTCATTAATTGTCTAAGTTACTTAATACTTATTAAGGTCGCAGGGAGGCTGGCGTCCATTCCAGGTGACTGTGGGCGAGGGCAGGGTTCACCCTGAACATTTAGTGGTCCATTGCAGGGCTAACACTCATACAACCATTTATGCTCACACTCACAGTTTTGGGCAATTTGGAACTGTCAATCAGCCTACTGTGCATGTTTTTGGACTGTGAGAGGAAGCCGGAGTACCCGGAGGAAACCAACGCAAGCACGGAGAGAACATGCAATCTTGCAGAACATGCAGAAACACCCTAGCCCGGGAATCGAACCCCGGACTTCTTGCTGTGAGGTGGATGTGCTAACCACTGCGTTACCGTGACGCCCCTCTAATAAGCATTTTATGACAACTTTGCTGTCTAATATGTTGCATCGTTCTATTTAACTTTTTGCCACTTTAAAAACCTTTAAAAATATTATAGTTTTTTCTAACAGTAACGTGACGGGTTAAAGTTTACATTTTTGCTTTTTGGTACCCTAATCGGTCTCATCCCGAACTTGCTAATTCATTGCCACTCTAACTATAGGAACTTTTGCAGCTTTATATTTAGACTAATAAATACTTATAAAACCTATATTTCTTGTACTAAAGTTGATTTTGTGAACGTAAGTTTTTTTAATGGGGTCAGTGGTAGGGTACTGATCCCAAGGTCAGGGGGTCAAACCTCACTTTTAACGGGATGTCACCCCCAGTGCAGCTAACTGGGTTATGGGTTACGTCTCTCACTGTCTGTGTTGAGAGGCATATAAAATAACCATTGCTGATTTTCAACAAGATTAGGCTGCATCGCCGTCAGCGTGTTTCTGCCCTGTGACGCTCCAGGATGTAGATGGGCGCCAACATCCCCGCCACCCTAATTAGGATTAAGTGGTACAGAAAATAAATGAATGAGTGAATTCTTTTAATGAGAGCGCTATGTGTAACTTTCAAGTGCATTGTAATATCTATCAAGAAAGTCTTAAAAAAATCAGTCATGCGGCTGCTGCTGGCCTGCATTGCCCTGGGGGGGCCACCCGGGGAACAGGGGTGCTTAGTGCTGCTTACAGCTCTATATCTAGAGGGTAGTTTCCTTCCCTCCAGGCTTATATCCTCGACTCCCTCACCTTCTCAGCTCCCTTACACTCACACATACATATAGGGACTTGGGAGGTGGGTATGTCACACATGGTGGAGTGGAGGGGCCATCTTAATGGTCTGCTTGACTGCACCATTAGGCGACTCACCCCTCATTTTTAAATACACTGTAGACACCAAACACAAAGAACACAACACATGAACAATTTTGTGGGGCTGGCCGGGTAGTGCATGGTGAGAGTGGCCTCGCTCCCAGCAAAACGAGGTGTCTACCCCTCAATTTTAATTACAGTTAGCACAGAGTCAAGAGCGGGGAGGGTGAGGGAGATGGGGACCTCTCACACTCTTGTTCCCCTAAGCGCCGCTGTGGGCGGGCGGGGAAAGTGGTGGTCCCCGGGGCTGGGTCCCGGGTTGGCTGCGCCGATGACGGACTGCTGGCCCTGGGGGATGCCCGATCCGCCACGACTGCGGGTGTGTGGACTTGGATACCGGATTTGGGGCTCGTTGTCCTCGGGTCTGCCGGGGCCGTCCCCCGCAGGGCACGGTGGGAGGGGGTATGTAAGTGGATGTGTGAGTGTGGTAGTTCGTATGGAGGAGGGTGGGGAAGGAGGGTTGGAGGTGCCCCGGTCTCCGGACTGTGCGGCCGGAGCATCGGGGTA
>JBCNYG010006682.1:0-10662 GCA_039654305.1 Porochilus rendahli | reverse complement strand
TTAAGAACAGAGACTACACTTGATCATTGCCAATATGCCACGATGCGATGACCCCATACCTGCTTGAAACAAGGTGGAGGCTGTATTGAGTCTTTGGGAAGGAGAATCAGACATTAAACTAATATGAACAAAAACTACACTTGACCATAGCCAAAAGGCCAAGAAGTGATGACCCCATAACTCCTTGAAACAAGATGGAGGTTGTAATGAGTCTTTGGACAGGAGAATTAGATATTTAACTGAAAAGAACGCAGAGTACACTTGATCATAGCCAATAGGCCGATAATCAATAACCCTATAACTCCTTGAAACAAGATGCAGGCTGTATTGAGTCTTTGGGTAGGAGAATTAGACATTTAACTGAAAAAAAACACAGAGTACACTTGATCATAGCCAATAGGCCGAGAAGCGATGACCCCATATCTCCTTTGAAACAAGATGGAGGCTGTATTGGGCCTTTCGAAAGAAGAATCAGATATTAAACTGAAAAGAACAGAGACTACACTTGATCATAGCCAATAGGCAGAAAAGCAATGATCCCATAACTCCTTGAAACAAGATGGAGGCTGTATCGAGTCTTTGGGAAGAAGAATAAGAAATTAAACTGATATGAACAAAGACTACACTTGATCATTGGCAATAGGCCGTGAAGGGATAACCCCATAACTCCTTGAAACAAGGTGGAGACTGAATTGAGTCTTTAGGAAGGAAAATTAAATATTAAACTAAAAAGAACTGAGACTCCACTTGATCATAGCCAATAGGCCGAGAAACGATGACCCCATAACTCCTTAAAACAAGATAGAGGCTGTATGGAGTCTTTGGAAAGGAGCTTTTTTTTTCTTTCTTTCTTTTTTCTTGGCCAAAAATCATTTAATTTATGGTCCCTAGGAAAAGGACCTATCAGATATTAAACTGTTAAGAACAGAGACTACACTTGATTATAGCCAATATGCCAAGATGCGATGACCCCATACCTGCGTGAAACAAGGTGGAGGTTGTACTGAGTCTTTGGAAAGGAGAATCAGATATCTAACTGAGAAGAACAGAAAGTACACTAGATCATAGCCAATAGGCCGAGAAACGATAACATCATAACTCCTTAAAACAAGATGCAGGCTGTATTGAGTCTTTGGTAAGAAGAATTAGACATTAAACTGAAAAGAACACAGAATACACTTGATCATAGCCAATAGGCCGAGAAGCGATGAGCCCATAACTCCTTTGAAACAAGATAGAGGCTGTATTGGGCCTTTGGAAATGAGAATCAGATATTAAACTATTAAGAACAGAGACTACACTTGATCATTGCCAAAAGGCCGCGAAGCGATAACCCCATAACTCCTTGAAAGACGGTGGAGTCTGAATTAAGTCTTTGGAAAGAAAAATTGAATAATAAACTGAAAATAACAGAGACTACACTTGATCATTGCCAATAGGCAGAGACGCGATGACCCCATAACTCCTTGAAAAGGAGTCTTTGGAATGGAGTTTCTTTCGTTCTTTCTTCCTTTTTTTCTTGGCAATAATCCATTTAATATTTGGTCCCCAGGTAGGGGACGTATCAGACATTAAACTGTTAAGAACAAAAACTACACTTAATCATAGCCAATATGCCAAGATGCGATGACCCCATATCTGCTTGAAACAAGGAGGAGGCTGTATTAAGTCTTTGGAAAGGAGAATCAGACATTGAACTGATATGAACAGAAACTACACTTGATCATAGCCAAAAGGCCAAAATGCGATGACCCTATAACTCCTTGAAACAAGACAAAGGTTGAAATGAGTCTTTGGAAAGGAGAATTAAATATTTAACTGAAAAGAACACAGAGTACATTTGATCATAGCCAATAGGCCGAGAAGCGATGACCCCATAACTCCTTTGAAACAAGATGGAGGCTGTTTTGGGCCTTTGGAAAAGAGAATCAGATATTAAACTATTAAGAACAGGGTCTACACTTGATCATTGCCAAAAGGCCGCAAAGCGATAACCCCATAACTCCTTGAAAGACGGTGAAAGCTAAAATAAGTCTTTGGAAAGGAGAATCAGATATTAAACTGAAAAGAACAGAGACTACACTTGATCATAGCCAATAGGCAGAGAAGCAATAACCGCATAACTTCTTAAAACAAGATAGAGGCTGTATTGAGTCTTTGGAAAGGAGTTTATTTCTATCTTTCTTTCTTTTTTTCTTGGCCAAAAATTCATTTAATATATGGTACCCAGATAGGGGACGAATCAGATATTAAACTGTTAAGAACAGAGACTACACTTGATCATAGCCAATATGCTAAGATGCTATGACCCCATACCTGCTTGAAACAAGGTGGAGGCTGTGTCGAGTTTTTGGGAAGCAGAATTAGACATTGAACTGATATGAACAGAGACTACACCTAAGCATAGCAAAAAAGCCAAAAAGCGATGACCCCATAACTGCTTGAAACAAGATGGAGGCTGTATTAACTCATTGAAAAAGAATATCAGATGTTAAGGTGATAAGAACAGAGACTACACTTGATCATAGCCAATAGGCCAAGAAGTGATGACCCCATAACTGCTTGAAACAAGATGGAGGCTGTATTAAGTCTTTGGGAAGAAGAATAAGACATTAAACTGATATGAACAGAAACCACACTTGATCATTGGCAATAGGCCGCGAAGCGATAACCCCATAACTCCTTAAAACAAGGTGGAGGCTGAATTGGGTCTTTAGAAAAAAAATTAGATATTAAACTGAAAAGAACTAAAATTCCACTTGATCATAGCCAATAGGCCGAGAACGGATGACCCCATAACTCCTTAAAACAAGATAGAGGCTGTATGGAGTCTTTGGAAAGGAGATTTTTTTTTCTTTCTTTCTTTTTTCTTGGCCAAAAATTTATTTAACATATGGGCCCTAGGTAGAGGACGTATCAGATATTAAACTGTTAAGAACAGAGACTACACTTAATCATATTCAATATGCCAAGATGCGATGACCCCATCCCTGCGTGAAACAAGGTGGAGGCTGTATTGAGTCTTTGGGAAGGAGAATCAGACATTAAACTAACATGAACAGAGACTACACTTGATCATAGCCAATAGGCCAAGAAGCGATGACCCCATAGCTTCTTGAAACAAGATGGAGGTTGTATTAAGTCTTTGGGAAGGAGAATCAGATATTAAACTAAAAAGAACACAGAATACACTTAATCATAGCCAATAGGCCAAGAAGCAATTACCACATAACTCCTTGAAACAAGATGCAGGCTGTATTGAGTCTTTGGGACGGAGAATTAGACATTAAACTGAAAAGAACACAGAGTACACTTGATCATAGCCAATAGGCCGAGGAGCGATGAGCCCATAACTTCTTTGAAACAAGATCAAGGCTGTATTGGACCTTTGGAAAGAAGAATCAGATATTAAACTACTAAGAACAGAGACTACACTTGATCATTGCCAAAAGGCCGCGAAGCGATAACCCCATAACTCCTTGAAAGACAGTGGAGGCTGAATTAAGTCTTTGGGAAGGAATTTCTTTCTTTCTTTCTTTCTTTCTTTCTTTTTTTCTTGGCCAAAAATTCATTTAATATATGGTCCCCAGGTAGGGGACGAATCAGATAATAAACTGTTAAGATCAGAGACTACACTTGATCATAGCCAATATGCCAAGATGCGATGACTTCATACCTGCTTAAAACAAGGTGGAGGCTGTATTGAGTTATTGGAAAGAAGAATTAGACATAAAACTGATATGAACAGAGACTACACCTGATCATAGCCAATAGGCCAAGAAGTGATGACCCCATAACTGCTTGAAAGAAGATTCAGGCTGTATTGAGTCTTTGGGATGGAGAATTAGACATAAAACTGATAAGAACAGAGACTACACTTGATCATAGCCATTAGGCCAAAAAGTGATTACCACATAACTCCTTGAAACAAGATGGAGGCTGTATTGAGTCTTTGGGAAGGAGAATCAGACATTAAACTGATATGAACAGAGACTACACTTGATCATTGGCAATAGGCTGCAAAGCGATAACCCCATAACTCCTTAAAACAAGGTGGAGGCTGAATTGAGTCTTTGGGAAGGAAAATCAGATATTAAACTGAAAAGAACTGAGACTCCACTTGATCATAGCCAATAGGCCGAGAAGCGATGACCCCATAACTGCTTAAAACAAGATAGAGGCTGTATGGAGTCTTTGGGAAGGAGAATAAGACATTAAACTGACATGAACAGAGACTACACTTGATCATTGCCAATAGGCCGCGAAGCGATAACCCCATAACTCCTTGAAACAAGATGGAGGCTGTATTGAGTCTTTGGAAAGGAGTTTCTTTCCTTCTTTCGTTCTTTTTTCCTTGGCCAAAAATCCATTTAATATATGGTCCCCAGTTAGGGGACGTGTCAGATATTGAACTGTCAGAAACAAAGACTACACTTGATCATAGCCAATAGGCCACGATGCGATGACCACATACCGACATGAAACAAAGTGGAGGTTGTATTGAGTTATTAAAAAGTAGAATCAGACATTAAACTTATATGAACAGAGACTACACTTGATCATAGCCAATAGGCCAAGAAGCGATGACCCCATAAATCCTTGAAACAGGATGGAGGTTGTATTAAGTCTTTGGAAAGGAGAATTAAATATTAAACTAAAAAAAACAGAGAGTACACTTGATCATAGCCAATAGGCAGAGAAGCGATGACCCCACAACTGCTTAAAACAAGATGGAGGTTATATTAAGTCTTTGGAAAGGAGTTTCTTTCTTTCTTTCTTTCTTTTTTTACTGGCCAAAAATCCATTTAATATATGGTTCCTTGGTAGGGGACGTATCAGATACTAAACTGTAAAAAACAGAGACTACACTTGATCATAGCCAATAGGCCAAGATGCGTTGACCTCATAACTGCTTGAAACACGATGGAGGATGTATTGAGTCTTTGGAAAGAAGAAACAGACAAACTGATATGAGCAGAGACTTCACTTGATCATAGCCAATAGGCCAAGAAGCGATGACCCCATAACACCTTGAAACAAGATTTAGGCTGTATTTAATCTTTGGAAAGGAGAATTAAATATTAAACTAAAAAGAACAGAGAGTACACTTGATCATAGCCAATAGGCAAAGAAGCCATAACCCCGTAACTCCTTAAAACATGAAAGAGGCTGTATTGAGTCTATGGAAAGGAGTTTTTTTTATTTTTTTTATTGGCCAAAAATCCATTTAATATATGGTTCCTTGGTAGGAGACGTATCAGAGACTAGAGACTACACTTGATCATTGCCAATAGGCCAAGATGCGTTGACCTCATAACTGCTTGAAACAAGATGGAGGATGTATTAAGTCTTTGGGAGGAAGAAACAGACATTAAACTTGATCATAGCAAATATGCCAAGAAGCGATGACCCCATAACACCTTGAAACAAGATGGAGGTTGTATTTAGTCTTTAGGAAGAAGAACTAGATATTAAACTGGAAAGAACAGAGACTACACTTAATCATAGCCAATAGGCCGTGAAGCGATGACCCCATAACTCCTTTAAACAAGATGGAGGCTGTATTGCGTCCTTGGGAAGGAGAATCAGACATTAAACTGTAAGAAACAGAGACTAAACTTGATCATAGCCAATAGGACAAGACGCGATAACCCCATAACTGCTTGAAACAGCATGGAGGCTGTATTGAGTCTTTGGAAAAGAGAATCAGACATTAAACTGAAAAAAACAGAGACTAAACCTAATCTTAGCCAATAGGCCAATAAGCGATTGCCACAAAACCTCTTGAATCAAGATGGAGGCTGTATTAAATCTTTGAAAAGGAGTATCAGATATTAAACTAATAAGAACAGAGACTACACCTGATCATAGCCAATAGGCACAGAAGCGATGACCCCATAACAGCTTGAAACAAGATTCAGGCTGTATTGAGACTTTTTGGAAAAATAATCAGACATTAAACTGATATGAACACAGACTACACTTGATCATTGCCAATAGGCCAAGAAGCGATTACCACATAACTTCTTGAAACATATGGGGGCTGTGTTGAGTCTTTGGAAAGGGGTATCAGATAATAAACTGATAAGAACAGAGACTACACTTGATTATTGCCAATGGGTCGAGAAACAATGACCCTATAACTCCAGGAAACAAGATGGAGGCTGTAATGGGCTTTTGGAAAGAAGAATCAGATACTAAACTAATGAACTTAGATTACACTTGACCATAGCCAATAGGCCTAGAATCTATGACCCCATAACTCCTTAAAACAAGATATAGGCTGTATTGAGTCTTTGGAAAGTAGTATCAGATATTAAACTGATAGGAACAGAGACTACACTCAATCATAGCCAATAGGCCAAGAAGCGATGACCCTATAACTGCTTAAAACAAAATGGAGGCTGTATTGATTCTTTAGAATGGAGAATCAGACATTGAACTGAAACGAACACAGACTACACTTGATCATAGCAAATAGGCCAAGAAGTGATTACCACATAACTTCTTGAAACAGATGGAGGCTGTATTAGGTCTTTGGAAAGAAGTATCAGATATTAAACTGATAAGAACAAAGACTACACTTGATCATAGCCAATAGGCCAAGAAGCGATGACCCCATAACTTCTTGAAACAAGATTCAGGCTGTATTGAGTCTTTGGAAAGAAATTTCTTTTTTCTTTCATTATTTCTTTCTTTTTTTACTTTCTTTCTTTCTTTCTTTCTTTCTTTTTTTGTCAAAAATCTATTTAAGTTATGGTCCCCGGGTAGGACACGTATCAGATATTAAACCGATAAAAAAGAGGCTACACTTGATCATAGCCAATAGGCACAAAAGCGATGACCCCATAACAGCTTGAAACAAGATTCAGGCTGTATTAAGACTTTTTTAAAAAATTATCAGACAATTACATGATATGAACAGAGACTACACTTGATCATTGCCAATAGGCCAAGAAGCGATTATCACATAACTTCTTGAAACAGATAGGGGCTGTATTAAGTCTTTGGAAAGGAGTATCAGATATTAAACTGATAAGAACAGAAACTACACTTGATCATAGCCAATAGGCTAAGAAGCGATTACCCCATAAATGCTTTGAAACAACATGGAGACTGTATTAAGTCTTTGGGATCGAGAATCAGATATTAAACTGAAAAGAACAGAGACTACACTTGATTATTGCCATTGGGCCGAGAAACGATGACCCTATAACTCCATGAAACAAGATTGAGGCTGTAATGGGCTTTTAAAAAGGAGAATCAGATACTAAACTAATGAACATAGATTACACTTGATCATAGCCAATAGGCCTAGAATCTATGACCCCATAACTCCTTAAAACAAGATATAGGCTGTATTAAGTCTTTGGAAAGGAGTATCAGATATTAAACTGATAGGAACATAGACTACACTCGATCATAGCCAATAGGCCAAGAGGCGATTACCACATAACTTCTTGAAACAGATGGAGGCTGTATTAGGTCTTTGGAAAAAAGTATCAGATATTAAACTAATAAGAACAAAGACTACACTTGATCATAGCCAATAGGCCAAGAAGTGATGACACCATAACTGCTTGAAACAACATGGAGACTGTATTGAGTCATTGGGATGGAGAATCAGATATTAAACTGAAAAGAACAGAGACTACACTTGATTACTGCCAATAGACTGAGAAATGATGACCCTATAACCCCTTGAAACAAGATGGAGGCTGTAATGGGCTTTTGGAAAGGAGAATCAGATACTAAACAAATGAACATAGATTACACTTGATCATAGCCAATAGGCCAAGAAGCGAGTACCACATAACTTCTTGAAACAGATGGAGGCTGTATTGAGTCTTTAGAAAGTAGTATCAGATATTAAACTGATAAGAACAGAGACTACACTTGATCATAGCCAATACGCACAAAAGCGATGACCCCATAACTTCTTGAAACAAGATTCAGGCTGTATTGAGTCTTTGGAAAGGAGACTCTTTCTTTCTTACCTGCTTTTTTTTTCTTTTTTTCTTTCTTTCTTTCTTACTTTCTTTCTTTCTTTCGTTGTCAAAAATCCATTAAATTTATTGTTCCCGGGGTAGGGGACATATCAGATATTAAACGAATAAGAAAAGAGGCTACACTTGATCATAGCCTATAAGCAGAGAAGCGATGACCCCATAACTGCTTGAAACAAGATTCAGGCTATATTGAGACTTTGGGAAGGAGAATCAGACATTAAACTGATATGAACACAGACTACACTTGATCATAGCCAATAGGCCGAGAAGTGATGCCCCATAACTGCTTAAAGCAAGATTCAGGCTGTATTGAGTTTTGGGAAGGAGAATCAGACATTAAACTGATATGAACAGAAACTACACTTGATCATAGCCAAAAGGCCAAAAAGCGATGACCCTATAACTCCTTGAAACAAGACAAGGGTTGAAATGAGTCTTTGGAAAGGGAATTAGACATTAAACTGAAAAGAACACAGAGTACACTTGATCATAGCCAATAGGCCGAGAAGCGATGACCCCATAACTCCTTAAAACAAGATGGAGGCTGTGTTGAGTCTTTGGAAAAGAGAATCGGATAGTAAACTGATAAGAACAGCTTGATCATAGCCAATGGGCCAAGAAGCGAAGACCCCAAAACTCCTTAAAAAAAGCTGGAGGCTGTATTGAGTCTTTGGAAAGGCGTATCAGATAATAAACTGATGAGAACACAGATTACACTTGATCATAGCCAATAGGTCGAGATGCGATAACCCCATAACTGCTTAAAACAAGATGGAGGCTGTATTGGGCCTTTGGAAAGAAGTATCAAATATTGAACTGATTAGAACGGAGACTACACTTGATCACAGCCAATAGGCCGAGAAGCGATGACCCCATAACTCCTTGAAACAAGATGGAGGCTGTATTGGGCTCCTTTGGAAAGGAGAATTAGATATTTACCTAACGATTGTAGACTACACTTGATCATAGCCAATAGGCCAAGAAGCGATTACCCCATAACTCCTTAAAACAGGATGGAGGCTGTATTGAGTCTTTGGATTGAAGGTTTTTTGAGAATCAGTTATTAAACTGAAAAAAACAGATCCTACACTTGATCATAGCCAATAGGCTGAGAAGCGATAACCCCATAACTCCTCGAAACAAGATGGAGGCTGTTTTGAGTCTTTGGAAAGAAGTATCAGACATTAAACTGATATGACCAGAGACTACACTTAATCATAGCCAATAGGCCAAAAAGTGATGACCCCATAACTTATTTAAACAAGATGGAGGTTGTATTTAGTCTTTGGAAAGGAGTATCGGATATTGAACTGATCAGAACAGAGACTAAACTTGATCATAGCCAATAGGCCGAGAAGCAATGACCCCATACCTCCTTGAAACAAGATGGAGGCTGTATTAAGTCTTTGGAAAGGAGAATCATATATTAAACTAATAAGAACAGAGACTACACTTGATCATTTGCAATAGGCTGAGAAGCGATGACCCCATAACTCTTTGAAACAAGATTCCGGCTGTATTGAGTTTTTGGAAAGGAGTTTCTTTCTTTCTTTTTTTCTTTCTTTCTTTCTTTCTTTCATTATTTATTTCCTTCTTTCTTTGTCAAAAAATCCATTTAAGATATGGTCCCCATATAGGGGATGTATCAGATAATAAACTGATAAGAAAAGAGACTACACTTGATCATAGCCAATAGGCTGAGAAGCAATGACCCCATAACTCCTTGAAACAAGATGGAACCTGTATTGAGTCATTGAAAAGGAGAATTAGATATTAAACTAACAAAAATAGACAACACTTGATCAAAGACAATAGGCCGAAAAGCGATGAACCTATAACTCCTTAAAACAAGATGAAGGCTGTATTAAGTCTTTGGAAAGGAGTTTCTTTTTTTTTCTTTCTTTCTTTCTTGGCCAAAAATCCATTTAATATATGGTCCCCAGGTAGGGGACGAATCAGATATTAAACTGTTATGGACAGAGACTACACTTGATCATAGCCAATTGGCCAAGAAGCGATGACCCCATAACTCCCTAAAACAAGAAGTAGGCAGTATTAAGTTTTTGGAAAGGCGTATCACATATTAAACTGATATAAAAAGAGACTACACTTGATCATAGCCAAAAGGCCAAGAAGCGATGGCCCCAAAACTCCTTAAAACAAGATGAAGGCTGTCTTGAGTCTTTGGAAAGAAAGTATCAGATATTAAACTGATAAGAACCGAGACTAAACTTAATCATAGCCAATCGTCCAAGAAGCGATGACCCCATAACTGCTTAAAACAAGATAAAGGCTGTATTGAGTCTTTGGAAAAGAGTATCAGATATTGAACTAATTAGAATGGAGACTACAATTAATCAAAGCCAATAGGCTGAGAAGTGATGACCCCATAACTTCTTGAAACAAGATGCAGGCTGTATTGAGTCTTTGGGAAGGAGTATCAGATATTGAACAGATTAGAACAGAGACTACACTTGATCATAGCCAATAGGCCGAGAAGCGATGACCCCATAACTCCTTGAAACAAGATATAGGCTGTATTGAGTGTTTGGAAAGGAGTATCAGATATTAAACTGATAAGAACAAAGACTACACTTGATCATAGCCAATAGGCCAAGAAGTGATGACACCATAACTGCTTGAAACAACATGG
>JBCNYG010006578.1:0-10669 GCA_039654305.1 Porochilus rendahli | reverse complement strand
TAATTGCATTAATTTCTTCATCTAAATCATCAACCTGTGTGCTAGATCCAGTACCTACATGTTTCTTTAAACAGGTTTTACCAGAAGTGATCAACCCTTTACTAAATATAATTAATTCTTCCCTTAGCACTGGTTATGAACCCAAAGCCTTTAAACCTCTGATTAAAAAACGTGACCTCAACCCATATCAGCTATAGACTAAAAACCAATATCAAACCTCCCTTTTATCTCCAAGATCTTAAAAAACTACTATTAACAGGTTATCAACAAATGTATCAGTCAGGGTTTAGGCCTCATCATAGCACAGAGACAGTACTTATTAAGGTGTCTTCCTGCTTGTGTTTCTTGGTGCAACCTTTGACACTCTTGATCATACGATTCTAATTAACAGATTAGAAAATGTTGTTGGAGTTAAGGAAACAGCCCTCTATACACCTTTTTAAGGACACAACAAATTTGCCTATTATCATCTAGGAAACCAAAACTCAAGTGTTCCCACCTCCTCAGTCAGGTCCAGCTGGTCTGGAGGTTTAACCAGAGTTCTTCCCTGCATCCACTCATCTCCATCTCCGGGCTCTGTTTTATCCTCATCATCCTGCATGGTGAAAAACACAGTGTGCTTATTTTGCCTAAATGATCTGTATTTAATTATGCACCTTAGTCTGAATGTGAGTATAAATGGTTGTGTATCTGTGTTGACCGTGCAATGGTCCGGTGAGCTGAATTATATGAATCTATACGAAACTAACCTTCTTTTTGCTGGAGACTTTGGATCCCTTTACTGCAGGTGCTTTTAACTGGGAGTAAATGTTTGACCCCTGGTGAGACATGAAACACATTAATACATTAGACATTATAGCTATTAAATATTAGGATATGATTTTATTCTTTGTATTAAATAATTTTTTATGATACTACTGTTTAAGTTGTCGAGCTTCAACCTGACAAACTGAAGCAACAACACTATGGAGATTACGCACTGCAATCAAGGCAGTCCCACAAAATAAAAAAATGTTTGACTTATTTTTAGCCAGGCAGGGTATTTGTTTAATGGATGAGCTGAATGCAAGTAAAAATAATTAGACAAGCAGACAATAAACACAATAATGAAATCTAATGTGAAATAATTTGCTGATAATAACATGTATCACCAGTGTACTGTATCAAATTCCTGGAAGACCCAAACAAGCTTGCAGAATTGGAAGATTAATTTTTAAACCCAATAAACGTGAGGTGGTATCCACTCTCACTCACTCATGAAAGTGCCAAACCGCATGCAGCCATTCACTCTTACACCCAGAGGCAATTTGGTACAGCCAACCAATCTAAAGTGCATGTCTTTGGACTGTGAAAGGAAACCATACCCTGAGGAAACCCATACATGCAGGAGAATATGCAGAATCCAGGACCTTCTTGCTGTTAGGCGGACTTGCTAACCACTTCGTGCTCTATGTGCTGTACACTTAGTTAATGGAGAGTACTAACAATCAGAAACTCGTCACAAGGATTTGGAAGGGATACCACATCGGCAGATTTTTTTTCTCCAACATCCATGTAGCAAATGTGAACCAAAAAGTAGGCATAACTGGGGCTTCAAAAAAGGAAAAATCATTAACATACAAACCAATTGGAATTCGCTCTTGCCTTAAATATAAGGATACAGCTGCATTAGAAAAGGTGCTGAGGGTGTTTATCCCTGTTTCAAAAAGAAACGGAACCTATCGGGGATTTAAATATCTGCATCTGTTCCAGTTCGCGTCGAGTCGAATAAGAGGTCATCCCTTACAGCTGTACCGGAAAGCTTGTACAGCAGCCGAGAGGAGAATGGAGCAGCTTTACTGACCAGTGGAGCCTTTTAGCTTTACCTGTTTACACCGCACCGTTCCAGGTTTCTGAGGCATTGGCATTTTGTTTCAGCTTCTTCTGTTCAACTGGTCCTTGTATAAATAGTTTCCGTCTGGTGTAACTTGTTAGCGTATATCTGTAATATATCCCGTACATCCGATTCCGCACTGCTAACTGCTAAACGTTTGCGCGGCATGGGTTGCCATGGGAACGAGAAAATAAATGCACATGCGCATTTACTCCTTTAGCCTATGATGAAAGGAAAGGGGAACAAATGCTGCATTCGTTGCCTCTGGGAGTTAATGTAAATACGAGTTGACAAGTGGAGAACTGGAGGAAGTGGCTGGGGAGAGGGACTCACTGCTTTGACTACTGCCTCCACGACCCGACCCCAGATTAAGAGGAAGAAGATGATAACTACTTTTACTTTACATATATGATATAATATTATAACATTATGACACGACATATAATACAGGATGTCAACAGGGGCATGATATAAAGCCCAGGAAAGATTTTATTTTATTGTCTATATAAAAATATGAATTTATAAATGAATAACAAGAAATAATAAAAACCTGGATCAAAGAAAGTAACAATTGAATCCTCTGTAGCAAATTGTTATAGAATTTCATGAATAAAAATAGACATAAACAATGAAAATATGAATGTTGGACAACTTTGTGTTAAGTTCATTAAAAGGATATATGTGCAATTTCTCGTTCTTATTTGAATCACGTTCATGTGTGCACATTCTCCAGTCAAGTTGTTTCTTTTTTTCTCTCTTAATAAATCACAAACTTTCAGGCCCTGTTTTGTGCATATGCCACATTTTTGAATGAGACCCCATAAGTAGGATTTCAGGGACATAGACTGACAGGCAGACAGATAGAACTATAATTACTGGTAGAAACCTGTTTTGTGCTTAAGTAGGGAATATATTGCAGCAGCAGCCAACAGTCATTCATAACAAACACAGGTTGAAGTAACATTAAGCATGATTTGATTCAGTTCAGCAAGGAAGTAAGCATTTTATTTGTAGTAAATTAATAGACTGTGTTTTTGTGATCATAACCCAGCCACAGCCCAGCGGCCACTAAGTAAAATTCTAGTTCCAGGGGCAGCTGCAGAGGAAGAATAAGCAGCAGCTCTTCATGCTCTTCATGTGAGATCAGAAAAGTAGCTATGAGTATGCAGTAGGAATGAAAACAAAAATTTTGAATATAAGAGGCTATTTAAATTCTCAGCAATGGTCTAGCTAGCTTTTCAGGGTGTACTCCTTCTTCACTTAGTGTCAATTGAAATAGGATCCAGACTCCCCGAGGCCATAGTAGAATTAAGCGGTTCAGCAAATGAGTGAGTGAGTGTATTTAAATTCTAAAATAAATAATACAGATAGAAATTTAAGTTATACAAAGATAATGTTTATCAGATGAGAAATACCAAGATTTAAGAGTTATGTTAATTGGTCAAATACTGGTTATACAAATACAGCATGAAATGTGAAATGTACCCCTGAGTCACTTCTAAGACTACGCTGCATTATAACTTTACGGGGAAAAAAGCAACTAGCACTAAGCTAAAATCTGTATGTTGACATATCAATATGTACACATAATTTACAACATAAGTAGCAAAAACAGTACCATGATTGTGTGCAAAAAGTAAGTGATTGTGTGCAAATTTACCTTGCATTGTACCTGAGTACAGGTGTGCAAATAGCAGAATAATGAGATGTATTTCAAAACCATAATTCTAATAATGACTGAAGTATAGGGTTATAAGTTGTATTGAGGAAATGGAGGAAGTGCAGAAGAAGGAAGAGGGTGAAAGAAAGTGAGGAGCCTTATCACTAGAGGATAGAAATTTTCCTGAGCCTTTCTGGTCTGTTCTCTATAAACCCTTTAAACGGAGCTGTTTAAAGGGTTTATAGAGAAATGTTTAAAATCATAAATGTAAATGCCAAATTTTTGTTCTCTATGTAAAGCTGCTTTGCAACAAAGTAAATTGTTAAAAAAGTGCTATACAAATAAAACTAAAGTGACTTTACATAGGCAGTGGTTAAAGCTCTGGTTTACTAATCGAACTATAAAGAGCAAAAAAAAAAAAAAAAAACAACAAACGATCCAGTCTCTATAAAAGGGTTTGTGTTAAAATTATTATATTATAATTATGTTTAGGCAATGGCAAATCCAAAAATGTTTCGAATTATTTTTGTGTGCTCTCTCCAGGTGAATACTTTGCAGACAATTTCAACTGTGACTATTCCACTGTCTACTTCAGGCTCAAGTGCATCTTCAACCAGTTTTCAATTCAATTTAGAGATAACCAGGTAATAAGGATCCTTACTGAGTATCCAGTAATTAAATCCATAGAAATGTGAGACCAGGGTTGTTTGGGTGTAGGTAGGGGGTGAAGGAGACCTTGAGGGGCAGTGTGGGGCGATCTGTTCTGAGCCCAAACTAGGCAAGCAGCAACAAAAGACTTGACATCTGTATTCATTCCTGGCCTCTAGAATCTCCTCTTAATTAATTTCAATGTCCTACCTGGATAGTTAGTCAGACATGAAGAATGCCAAGTACAATGGTACCCCTCATGTGGGAAATTATTACTCATTTTATTTTTTTCCACTAAGAACACATAATACATAAACATAATCCCTCATTTTATTGAATTTAAATGTGTACATCGGTCTCACATGATCACAATGTGGCCAACTGATGTGATTTTACACCAAAAATTTCAGTTGGCCACATTCACTTCATGTAGCAGATATGCTACGCTGGTTAATAGAGGGTTAAATAGGTAAATGGTTACAGAATGTGTGCCATCTTTTCACATATTTCCAAGCATGGCTTTCTGTCCTGGTTGCTGCGAAAAGTGGGTAAATATACTGAAAAAATTTAATTAAGATGGAACCACCTGGACTAATTCCAAACACTTCATTCGGGTCTAAATTCAGAATGGCAGCCTTTGTTTTCACCTATCAGTGGTTGCTAGCCTCATTACCAGGGTCAATGACCCAAGTGCCCAGGTGTCCACAGTCACAAATTAGTTAAGATAAATACTTAAATCAGCCTGTTTTTTGTAGTTATGTGCTAGACTATGTATATACATGGATGATGCAAACATTTCCATATATTCTTGTATATAAACACCTGTCTATTTTGTGGACTAATGTTTCTTGCACATGCTACCTGGTGCCACTTGAAGCTACCAAGATGAGAAAGTTAAAATGAATAACACCTAATTAATATTCAAATATTTCTTAAAGTTCTTTGAATATGCTTATTTAATATACTTATACTGCATGCCTTACAATATGCTTATATTACATGCAGAAGTTTGCACAGAAACAAAATTTGATTGTCTCAATTATTCTTGTTCTTTTTTTTTATTGTGGAAAATATGAAAATGTTTTCTAATTTTGCTGTTTTTGATGTTTTTCAAATTTCCTACATATACTTTGCATAAATATTATACAGCTTTAACTGTAATGAGAACGCAGAATGGAATCATTAATGCAGGTTACTAGCTGTGTGTGTGCATTTTTAAAAATAAAATTATATAGAAAAGTGGAATAGAATGGCCAGATCTGGTATGTAAAATGTATACTTCCTTTGGCCATTTCATATGTAATCCAAACACTGTATCTGTTACCAAACAACCTGTTTACCTTTGGAATTTTTTAACTGTTTTTAATGGCCCCTGTTCCTACACTTGCTCCAGGCATCACATTCAGAATGAGTGTATACACGCAACAAAACAAAGTTTATCCGTTTGTTCATTAAATATTTTTTGCCTTTGTATTTTATTCAACTGGATTTATGACAAAAATTACTAGAAAATTGTTGCTTTCTGGAGGCTGGGCAGTGGGTAGCATGTCCGCCTCACAGCAAGAAGGTCACAGGTGTGATTCCTGGGCTCTGACATTTCTGTGTGAAGTTTGTGAAGTTTGGGAATGTTCTCCCGTGTTTATATGGGTTTCCTCCATGGGTACTCAGGTTTCCTTCCACAGTTCAAAAACATGCACAGTAGGCTAATTGGCGGTTCAAAGCCCCACGTGTGAGAGTGAGTGTGAATGGTTGTTTGTGTGTTGGCCCTGCAATGGTCTGGCAAGCTGTTCAGTGTGTACAGCCTGGTGTCTGCTGAGATGGGTACCAGCAGCTGTGGCCCTAATTAGGATTAAGAGGCTTAGAAAATGAATGAATGAGAAAATGAATGAATGTACTATTTTGATTTATGTTTTCTTAATACAATTTAAAAGAAACCCCCAAACTTCCGCCCCTCAGCTTTTAAATACGTATAATTTCCCTCATACTAGTTCTTGTGCACTTTTCTGTGTACTGTTTAGTAGAGGACCTGAGGGTTCATGCCTTTACTTTATATTTATAACAGTCATAGAGCTGTTACTCAACACACCACCGTTTCCTTTTCCCAGGAATAGTGCCGTCCTCTTCCAGTATGAACCTCCTCCCTCTAAAACCCTCCCATTTCTGCATTTCCCCGTGAAATCCCGGCTTCCCTCACTACTTTACCACTCCAAGTCTCTTCTGCTTTTAAATTATTTCTCTTAAATTTGTTTGTTTGCCTGGTTGATTTTTAATTTAAGGAGGAATCACATTTCAGCTAGTGACACTACAGAAGAGGAACAGATTCCCGGTAAGTAAACTAAACAGAACCGCGAACGCACTTGGTTTCAGTAGCTGCTGAGTTGCGCAAGAGGAAGCACTGAGGAGTATTAGGGCCACAATGAGAATAATACAAAACCAGTCATTTTGAGAATAAACTCGTAATATTACAAGAAACCAGTCGTAATGTTATATAATGTAGGAAAAATTAAAGGGAAGCCGAGATGGCATGAATATTGTATGTTCATATATGTGTGTGAGTGTGTGTGTGTGTGTGTGTGTGTGTGTGTGGGTGTGTGTGTGTGTGTGTGTGTGTGTGTGTGGGTGTGTGTGTGTATGTACAGTGTGTATAGGTGTGTGTGTGTGTGTGTGTGTGTGTGTGTGTGTGTGTGTGTGTGTGTGTGTTCATGCAGGCGATAAGCTTCCCATCTGTACACCTTGAAGTCTAAGACTGTTATTCTAATATTTTGACTTGAAGGTGTACAGAGGGGAAAACCAGAAGAGCAGCTTGTCACCTGTACCACGCTCTCTATGTAACAGTCTATCACTGGCTTATATGAGTCGGTTTTGTTTCAATTCATTGGGCTCGACAGAATTATTCTTTACTCAGATTAGAACGAACTGACATTTTCATAACAACAAACAACAACAGAAAGGGCTGCATTTTCACAGATAAGGGTCCTAATCCCATGTAAGTTCTCTTTGTACGTCTAAAGCTAATCTCTAAAGACTAATTACTGGTTATTTGCCAACGTTAGTTGGTTAACTTAACTAATCACAGGCTTGATACATAGATACACTAAATCTAGAGTGGATTTTTTTTTCTTCTGTAGCCGAACAATTTAAAAGTAATATTAAAGCTAGCTTAACCACAAAACAACATTGCTTAATTGATATTGGGTTAATAAAAGTAATTTTTACTTCTATGTATTGCTATTAATCAATTAGTGATGCTGCTGATTGAGAATCAGTTTTCAATAGCTCAGGCTCATTTTGCAATATTATGTTAAATGTTGAAGTATTGGTGACTTAAATTAAACTGCTACTAAAGAGTCGACTGATTTGCCGTCAGTGTTTCCTTGTCCAGAGGTGGCTGAGATGGGCACCAGCCTCCCTGCGACCCTAATCAGGATTAGGCTTTCAGAAAATGAATTAATGTTAAGTGTTGTGTGATGGTGCTGTGTTTGTAGTTAAGTGTTATATAATTAGGTGTTGTGTGGGAAGACCCACATCAAAGAACTGATAATAATTAACTAATGTGCACGGACGGTGAGGTGGATGTTGCTGAATAACCCATGAAATGGAACATCAAGGTCACTTGAGCAAGGTGTTTCAAATCGAGGTAAGCAGTAAATACAGTGAAATGAAAGAAAATCTCACTCCATAAAGGTGTTTAAGTTTATAGTACACGGAAATAATTTTTTTATTTTTATATAAAAATGTGCTGTTTTTTATTAATTTTTAAAAAATTTATTCTATCATTTTAAAGCGTGATGACACCGCCTTGTCCAAGTGACAATGAGTGTCCGTCATTTTGATTACCACTCGGAATAATGAGGTTTCCTTTATCGTGAGATATCCTGAAGACCAATCAGCACACACCTTTCCTTTGGGTATCTACTACTATTTAATATTAATCCATGTTCTCAGCATAAATGAATAATAATATAATATACTATTGACAATATAGAAAATGTATAATTGGATTTGACATATACCACCCTGCACTTCAGCTCAATATTCTTTCTAAAACAAGCAGCTCTTCTGCTCGTATATGTAACAGTGAGAAATTGGCAGTAGGTTATTTGGGACACATATAGAAAGTTCCAATTTCATATACAAATTAGGATTTTGACATTTGAATTTCATAGGGATGAGGCGATCGACTATGAGGTGTGAGATGTGTAGGCTGTCAGCTTTCCAGCGATACTTAGTATAAAGAGCTACAATTATTAACATTAAGATTTGTTGTTAATCTGGACTAAATTTTTTACCAATTTCAGGAATTATGTACTAACTAACTATTTGACCCGAAAGAAGCCCTTACAGTTGAGGTTAATTAGGATTTTGTTGATTGTTCACGAGAGAGAAACTAATAAAATGTATTAGAGGTTTTTTCCTTTAAAGCATTACTTTATAATGTCATGAGATAGTGTAACTTCTAAGTGCATATGTTTTTTGCCTTACTGTCATGAACACTGTTGTGATAAAATGTGAATTTTGATTATGGTGTGTTAGCTGTATTTTGTAGTTTATTTTTATGCATGAACAATTAGGATTTAAAAAATATTTTGATGTATATTTCTTCATCCCTGGAAACAGTGCGTATGCTCGTTGCAAATTGTTCATGGTCAGAATCCAAACTCCAGGAAGCTTAAACCTTCTAGACAATAGGGCATTCTGTGTTTTTCTGAACACTCCTGCCCACTGTAACCACTTGTTTTGTTTTTCCAGCACACCATTACTCATGAGCTAATCAAACCTGTCTGAGTCGTGTGTGCTGTCTTGACATGGCCCATGTATGTGAGCGGTTTCTATGTGCTGTGATCTCAGTACTGATTGTGCAAGGAAAACAGGATGGTGAGTTTGCACCCCAGCTCAAGAAAAAAACAAAACTCCAAAGACATATTATTCTTTCATGCAAACTATCCAATAAGAATAATGTAGGTGTACTGCTTGGTCTGATCTACATGCTCTTTTCATATGTTTCTGATCTAGATTAAGCCCGTAATCTAATAAATATGTTTCAGTTTCTATACATTTAGTCTATTAATTAAGTTGTAAATTATGTTCTAGTAGTGATTAGCATGTCGGTAAATGAAAAAAGAACGAGGTGAATGATATGGTATGATATGAAGAATTATTCAGCTCAGGGTAACACTATACAAGATCTGATTAACTTACCATATCATACAAAAGCCTTTCAAGTTCAATAATTGTTTTATTATTTATTCAAAATATTTTGAGTGTGGGAAGCACATCATAGCTGGTGTGAGTCAGCACATGTTATAATGCCGTTTATGATTCATTCTAGACAAATTCCATGGTAAAATGGAACAAAAATGAAAATGAAGTTTTAACTGTAAGGACAAGCTTCACATCTCTAGTCTTGAGAGCGGGCAGGTATTTTCTTGCTAAATTTCTCTGGGAGGAGGGGGAAAGGAGCAACATATTTTTACCCCCGAGCCTAGTGGTTCATCAGAGCCGGAGCTTATCCCTGGTTTTCGTAGCGTGAAGTAACTGGGAGTTCAAATCCTCCTAAATGGGACGCTATTCCGTTGCAGGTTACCTTCCCAGTATTTTTACAGGTACCCATTTATACTGCTGTGTAGACAGAGGCACACTTTTTTTTAAAACCTTGCCCAAACAGTGGGGGTCACACAGGGATTCGAACCCACAACCTCTTGATCATGAGTCCAGACCCTAACCATTATACCACCAGCCCCACACACTGTAATCAAGACTAAAATTATGCAAAAAATATTAGTATAGTATTTGTAGTGTATTACTGAAAATATAATTTTTTTGGCTAAACAATGTATAAAGTCACACTTACTCATCCTTCATTACATAGTATTAAAGCCAGTTAACAAATAACCATATTAAGGAGGTACAATAATGTGACCCATAATTACTCAATGCTTAGGTGCACATAGACACAATGAGTTAATATAGTGTGACTGCAATCAGACTTGTTTTTCAGCACAACCGGAAGCATCTGCACATGAAATTACAAAGCCAACTTTCTGAGCATGCCTAAACAATTATCCTGACCTTGAGTTCTTGGAAAAAACAGTAGCCTTTATTACACAGGAAGTCCACAAAGGGTGTGGGAAAATTCCACATTACTTATCTGTACAGAAATATCTTCTGTCAAGTGAGGCTCATTGTCGTGTTTATGAGGTTCATGTGCAAGTAGTGTTGAATTTATGCTGGTCTTATTTATTATTTTATTATCGTTATTATTCTTTGAACTAATATGATATCTGCAGGTGTCATGTGTAAAAATGTTCATTCATTCATTCATTCATTTTCTGAGCCGCTTATTCCTAATTAGGGTCGCGGGGGGGCTGGCGCCCATCTCAGCGGTCTCTGGGCGAGGGCGGGGTACACCCCGGACGGCTCGCCAGGCCATCGCAGGGCCATCAGTCACACAACCATTCGCACTCACACTCACACCTAGGGGTGATTTG
>JBCNYG010006562.1:0-10671 GCA_039654305.1 Porochilus rendahli | reverse complement strand
CCTCTTCAACTCTCATGCACACACACACACACACATATATATATATATATATATATATATATATATATATATATATATATATATATTTAATTGATGAACTATTAATCTATAATTTCCCAAATTCTTATAGCTAAAAGATATCCAGAAAGTTGCTGAAATTCAGTTCAGTTTTCACTGGTGAAACAGCAATCATCCTGGTATCTCCTGACATGGGGGAATCTCCACTGTATCTTTATAGAACTATAGTAATATTCTCTACAGGAAACGAATCAGAACGCTCAAATCTTGTTAACAAACCTACGTTGTTACTATGCATTGGCCAGTGACCCCACCCATGAACCACAAAGAAGCACATTGATTGGAGCAGTCGTAAGCACGCATTGTAGGTAACAAACAGTAATGGCCTCATCCAGTTGACTTGCATCAGTTATCAAATCCTCCATTCCAAAGTGTGAAATTTTGCCTTCTTTATGACAAAATTTTTAATCTACTACTAGTGAAACAATTTTATGGTATATAGAAATTTATTCAATGTCTGGTCAGAACAATGGCTCTGTCAAAACACCATCAAGTTGCAGGAGCTTTGAACTAGCTCACCGACTTAGATTTGTGCAACTTGCATTTAGCTACTGGCCAACAGGAATGGACAGATTTTGTGGAAGATTACTTTGATTCCAACAACCCTCGGGTTCAGAAAACTGATGACAATTTTTTTTTGTGAGAATATAATGTAGATATCTATATAAAAAAAGTGTAGAGACACACAGCACAGCGATATTGTTAAGTGACAGTTATCAATTAAGTGCCTGTCTCAAGTGATGTCTGACTGAAGTACCATTACTTCATGTTGTGTGAGCTGGTTTAAATAATTGAAGCTTAATAAAAATGAATTTAAATTTAAACTCTGACATCTCCCTTGCATTCTTTTCTATTTGAAATTATGGGAAATTATGTAATCAACTGTCCTGCTAAGTTTTTTTTTTTATCAGTAAAAGGAAGATTACCCATAGATTGCTAAAAACATTTGAAGGATATTTTGTCAGAACAGTTTCAAAACTTTAAATGAATTTGTCTGTTTTTCCCCACAAACCTCAAATGTTCATAACTTTCTTCTTCTTTCGTCTTTCTTAGATCACAGTAACTAACTAATATTTTCAGATTTTTGGCCTTTCAGATTCTTTTCGCCAGATTGTGTTACTTATTAAAAGAATCTGACAAAAATTACAAATGATAAGAATTTGTAATTGCTACTACAAAGGAGGCCCAAGACTCCTGTAATTCATTTTTAATACACAAGAAACCTGTAGGTTTGAAACATAATGGGCAGCAATATTCTGTTGATATTTGTGTCTGGTAATGGTATCACTCATTTTACATAGCTTTGTGATGCCTATGTACTCAAGGTGACCTAAACCATAATGTTTCAGTTTCATACCTGACTGTCTCCTCAAAATTAAGAGAAGAATCATCACAGGAAAACCTGTGATCACCGTGAAAAATTTTAATTAATATTTTGTAAAATTCATGATTCATGATATTTGTGATAAACCTATGATTCTAATTCCAGCGCTGTCGAAGTTGGCTGCCGTCACAACTGCTCCTACCACTTTTTTCTTTGTTTTTGGTTTTTAAGGTAATTTTTAATTCATGGAATCGGCAAATTCTTCAACATGGAGTGCATTCGTTACAAAAGAGATACTCTTATTTCTATTGGTTTAAAATACACTCACAATTCGACTTTTGAATTGTGATGAAGGAGATCCTGAGGGAGAACAAAGGAAAGGCCCTGGGGGAAACGAGCCGGCGTCAGCAACAGGCTGACAGCTCATGCACACCACACACCTCTCCAGAGCATTCTGCTTGCCAATGTCTAAGTCGCTTGAGAATAAGCTTGATGAGCTCAGGGCCAGGGTAAACTTCCAGAGAGACATTCGGGACTGCAATCTCCTTTGCTTTACCCAGACATGGCTGAACCCAGCAGTGCCGGACCATGCTATCCAGCCAGCTGAATTCTTCTCATATCACTGCATGGACAAAACACTGGAATCCGGAAAGTCAAGGGAAGGAGCCGTGTGTTTAATGGTGAACAGTAGTATTGTTCCTCTCACATGGTCCTGCAAAACTAACCTGGAACTTTTGACCATCAAATGTCATCATTTTTATCTTCCTTACATCGGTCATAGTCAGCACCATTTATATTCCATCTATGGCGGCCACGGTCACTGCTTTATGTGAGCTGCATGAATCACTTACACAGCACCAGATTCAGTGCTGGGAAGCTGTGCTTATTCTGGTGGGGGACTTTCACAGTGCCAACCTCAAATGCGCAGCACTAAACTTCTATCAGCACATCAGCTGCACAACAGTGAAAGACAGCTACAAGGCAAAATCTTGCCCTCCATTTGGGAAGTCTGACCACGCCGCCATTTTCCCCATGCCAAAATATTAACAAAGGCTGAAGCAGGACGTTCCAGCTCGGAGGGAGGTGCCACGCTGGACAGAACAATTGGTGGCCACTCTGCAGGACCCTCTGAACAGACTGGGACATGTTCCAGCACAGCTCTGATGACTTTGGGAAACTATTGGATGACACAGTTCAGAAGACTATCATCAGAATGTTTCCTAATCAGAAGCCGTGAGTGGATAAATCCATCAGTGATGCTCTGAGATCCAGTTCCGCTTTGTATAACACAGGACGAGTACAAGACTGCATCCTACAGTGTGCACAGTGAAGCAGCACTATGGACAGAAACTAGAGTCACAATTTCAACAGAGTGGCACTAGGAGTCTGTGGCAAGGACTAAGAACACCATCTTCCAGAACGGTGAATGCTGATGCTTCTTTGGCAAATGAGCAGAACACAGCCCCCAGCTTAATAATTCTGGTGGTTGTGGAAAAATAACCTTATAATCACAAATATTTAGCTTAAATCTAGCTTTAAAATAGCATTATAACATGCACTGCCTAATTCAGCGTTAGGAGAGTAGATATGGCTCATATGGTACTAAAAATGCTTGAATAACAGTGGTGTAGCAGCAGGCAGCTTTACTAGGTGAAAGTATAATAACAACAGCTAGATATTACTTTGTAACGATGATGCAGCGATGTCAGGCAGTAAGGACGTGCTAAACCACAAGACCACAATGAGTCAGAAATAGAGTGACAAAACATGCAGCTAAGACAAAAACAAAGTTGAACTATTAACCTAGCCTGAACAAAAAGGCATAGAAAAACAGGGAAGAACTTTTAACCCTAACCAAAATGTACTCATGAAATAAAGACACTGGAGACTAGAGTAAAAACAAAAGGTGGTTTATTAAAAGGTTACAGATCAGCCAACCTGTGCAAAGGAATAATGGGAACACCTTCATCAATAGTGGATGAAGGAGCGTCCACAGTGAGTGGAGAAGTTGGGGAATAGTCAGTTGGATAAGCTGGGGAATTTAGAGACCCAAAGTACTCCAGAGGGGAAGGCATTGGAGAGGACTGTGAAGAATAATACTCTGGGGATTGCAGTGGGATAAAGGGCGAGTCTGGAGGAGAAGGAGACACTGGTTCTGGCTTAGGAGAGAAACACCAATAGCGCACCTGGGTAGATTAATCTCGGGTCTCAGGGTCAGTCTGAGTAGACTCATAGATTCTGTGTGGCCACTGGAGGTTGGAATGGATAAAAGGCAGACCTGGACTGAGACCCAGGAGACCTAGAAGTGAACCAGGTGGCGGAGAGAAACTCCAGAAAATCCAAAAGATTTTGATTGGCATAGGCCAGATGGTGATGGAGATGATGGTGTTGGCTAGGCCTCCCCCTTTTGAAAATAGCACGACGGGTTGGCTGAAACAATGGAAAGAGGAAAATACATGTCATGTGACTATTTACCCAAATATGTAATCTACAAAGCAATTTAGCAATCAACTATAATACTGGAAACGCTTTAAGGCTAAAGAACCCATGACATGCATTTAAGTAATCTAGTAGAGTGGACATTGGTACATTAAGAACCGACACAGTATATGCATTAAAAGCTTACAGATAACTATACACAGTATACATAGAAAAAGCTCATAACTAACTAGAAAACAGCAAATACATAGGATAGCTTGCTTAAAGTCTGCAAAGTAAAAGATTAAAAATACTTACACATGTTGAATAAATCAGGAAAGTAGCGTAGAAGGTATTCCGGCTGATCAGTTCACCACAGAGCAAAATCAGAAATGATAAATAACGCGGAAGCTGGCGCTTATATGTGAGCGCCACTTTTTTATAAAAACTCCCAAGAATACCTGAAAATAAGGAGAAATTAAGTAGGACTACGTCACATCAGGAAATATGAGATCACGGTAGGGAGGAGTAAAATCCCGTCACAGCCAGAAACATGACATCACGGCACAACAGGAAATAAGGGGAAATAAAGATAAGGAGGCAGGAGCCAAAATGACTTAGGTGGCGCCTAAGAGACGCCGGAGAGTATAAAAGCAGGGGTTTTCAAAGGGGAATTTGCTGGTTCTAAGCTAGATGCTGATGGGATCAGACTTGTGAGATTGGCCAATCTCTCTGATTCTTTTTTGTTATTGTTTGCAACTTGGAATAAAGAAACCTACTTTTCCTTATCTGCTGAGTTGGGACTTTGATTTTGACAGTGTTTTCAAAAGTGTTAAAGTTATAAAATAACAGTTAAGGGACAACTAAAGGTGAACGAGGAGGGACCGAGCTGCCACCTGTGTATGTCCCCTCAGGGAGGGCCCTGGGGATTTCCGACACATTCTCCCCATAGTTTTTATAAGTACATTTAACTAAATAAAGTAATGATTGGTCTATTTGCTCAAAAAGTCTCAATTTCAAATCTATCAAATCTATCTAATCTCTAATCAAGGGGCAGTGGTGGCCGGGTGGTAGGGTGCTGGATTACTGATCCTAAAGTCAGGGCTTCAAACCCCACTATCAGCGGGTTGTCACTGCTGTTCGCCCAGTGCAGCTAACTGAATTATTCAATTCAATTCAATTCAATTTTATTTGTATAGCGCTTTTTACAATTGACATTGTCGCAAAGCAGCCTTACATAGTAAATTAAGTTGGGGAGGAATCTAAAAATGTTTTCTACAATTATCAAATGCCAGCCATGTCTCTCACTGTCTATGGTGAGAGGCATGTAAAAGAACCATTGCTGCTTTTTGTCAAGAGTAGGCTGCATTGCCGTCAGCGTGTTTCTGCCCTTCTGTCCAAAAAAACTCAGCGTGTTTCTGCCACTTAGTAAAAGACTCAATACAAAACACTTTTCTCTAGAGGCCTGCTCACAGCTTGGTGCATATCACAGCTTGGTGCATATTGTCTCCTTTGTTATTGGTAGTGTGTATGTATGCCTTTACGATTTGTGTGTTATTTCTTGTGTGTGACCTGGTGCCTGACTCTGACTATGTTTATGCTGTCCATTATCTGATTGTTGACTTTGTATATATTGTGTAAATATACATATACATTCTGTTTTACTGTAAAATAATCATTCAATTGTTAAATAGCCCTGTGGTCAGTAGAAAGCCAGTGCCATTTACTTTTCCTCATCTTTCCCCCTGGTTTTGGGTTAGCTAGGGAGTGAGGGAAGCCGATGTGCTTTTATGTTTGTTTTGTTTTTTACTTGGCGTGGGTAAGTCAGTTTGAATGTGCAAAGTTAGATGGGTTCTGTTTATTTTGGCCTGGCTGGCTTGTAAAGAAGTGACCACTAAATACACAAAAAAAGACCATAACATAACAGCAGTTGTAGTTTCTTTTATTAACGTATGTTACGTCTTGAACTAGACTGGGTCATAACAGAATTGGGGGCTCGTCTGGCTCGTCGTATGTTGAGAGATGGCTGCTAAATTTAATTTGGATCAGTTTGTTATTTGAAACTGAAATTAGAGCTCATTAGAAATCAGCACCACCTGTTCCCCATCAGTGCTCCTGGAAAAGGCTCTGCGTCTTCCCCTGGCTCCCTGCTAGTCTTGTGCCGTCACAGAGAATAGTGCTTTTCATAGCCGCACTGTGATCCAGCCACCGTTTTCACAGTATCCTCTTGTTTCCTAGTTACCCTGAGCACCTTAATAACGGACCGTGTGCTTTCACCATATCCTGTTGTGTCTGTCCTGCATTTGGGTCTATCAGTTTCTGGTACCAGTTGTAACACTACAATCTGGCCAGCATGGACCCGAGTGGACAGAGATCTGTTCACCCAGGCTCTAAGATCCCAGCATTAACAGATTCAATCTCACGACACCCAGCTGGCCACCATTGCTACCGGTGTGCAGGAACTTGCCGACCACCAGGACCAGGAGGTTTGAACTTAGGTGAACCAGTTGAGCTCCCAACTGCGTCAGCTCACTGCTAGCCTTGAACAACTGGTTTCACCCTGCCAACCCTGCCGGAATCTCTACCATCAGCCTGCTCCCTGCCCCCATGACCCCCCCGTCTCGTCCTGTTCGCCTCGCACCACCGGACAAATACCGCTCTTTCCTAGTTCAGTGTGATCTGCCTTTCCGGAATGACCCAGCTGCCTTTGTTTCAGAAGAGGGCCAGGTGGCAATTATGATCTCCCACCTCTCAGGAAAAGCGGTAGCATGGGCCAGAGCGAAGTGGGCCCAAGGCGCAGTGTTATGCCAGAATATTCAGCAATTCAAGAGTGCACTCACTCACATGTTTGATCATTCCTCTCCGGCGCGTGATGCATACAGAACTCTGCTATGCAATCTAGTTCTGCATACTGGCCACTGACATCAGATGAAATTCCCTGGCCATCACGGACGCCTTTGACAGCAGGCTAAATGGCGAAATTAAGGACCATCCAGCTCCACTCCAGATGCTGGCCAAATGAGGACGTGGTGGACCTCATGGTTCATATTAACAATTGGCTTCAGGAGAGGGAAGCGGATAGCCGCCGTGCCACCAGAGGGACTGCCGCTCGCCGGGAGCTTCTTCATGGGTTACTGCCGCCCTCGTCGCCAGTCACAGAGCGAGTGCCCCCTTTCGTTCTGGAGGAGTCGATGTAGCTGGGCAGAGCCAGATTAGCAGGTGGTTGCAGACCATCAACCTATGGTAGTGATGAGTTCATGAACTTTTTTATGTTAAAATTTAAAATATCAGGCAAAAAAAAGTCAGATTTGTCAGTAATGAAAACAGTAAACAATAATACACCGCCATTAGATAAGCAACTAGATTGTTTTAGCCCCATTCAGGAGACAGAAGTAATCTTATTAATTTCTTCATCTAAATCATTAACCTGTGTGCTAGATCCAGTACCTACATGTTTCTTTAAACAGTTACTACCAGAAGTGATCAATCCTTGATTAAATATAATTAATTCTTCCCTTAGCACTGGTTATGTGTCACAATCCTTTAAACTGGCAGTTATCAAACCTCTGATTAAAAAACCTTACCTGACCCATGTCAGCTGTCCAACTATAGACCAATATCAAACCTCCCTTTTTATCTTCAAAATCTGCTGTAGCACAGCAGTTATGCTCATATGTTTGTAGAAATAACATTCATGAAATGTACCAGTCAGGATTTAGGCCCCATCATAGCACAGAGATTACACTTATAAGGTTGTAAATGATTTACTGGTGGCCTCAGACCACGGCTGTGTCGCTCTGCTTGTGTTACTTGATCTTAGTGCAGCCTTTGACACTATAAATCATACAATTCACCTTGATAGAATAAAAAATGTTGTTGGAATTAAGGGAACGGCCATCTCCTGGTTTAAATCTTATTTATCTGACCGTTATCAGTTTGTAGATGTAAATGGTGATTCCTCTATACTATTCCTCTATCCTCTAATGATAAGTTTGGAGTTCCACAAGATTCTGTCTTAGGCCCGTTGCTTTTTTCTCTATACATGCTCCCTTTGTATAATATTATTCGAGAACATGGTATTAGCTTTCATTGCTATGCTGATGACACACAGTTGTATATTTCTGCAAAGCCAGATGAGAGACACCAGTTTAATAAAGTTGAGAACTGTGTAAATAACATTAGACACTGGATGCTTACTAACTTCCTCTTACTAAACTCTGGTAAGACAGAAGTACTAGTACTCAGATCACAGGCAGCTAGAAATAAGGTTTCTCATTATGAAGTAAGTGTGGATGGTGTTTCATTTTTGTCGTGCGCAGCAGTTAAGAACCTTGAAGTTATTATTGACCCTGGTCTTTCACTTGATGCTCATGTAGATAATATTACTTAGATAGCCTTCTTTCATTTCAGAAATATCGCTAAAATAAAAAATATGATTTCACTGCATGATGCGGAAAAACTTGTTCATGCTTTTATTACCTCGAGATTGGATTATTGTAATGCATTACTGTCTGGACGTTCAAATAGGTGCGTAAACAAGCTCCAGTTAGTCCAAAATGCAGCAGCAAGAGTTCTTACTAAAACTAGAAGACACGTGCATATTACCCCCATCCTATCTACACTGCACTGGCTCCCAATTAAGTTTCAAATCGAATATAAATTGCTACTTTTAACCTAAAAAGCACTTAATGGTATTGCACAACATTATCTTAGGGAACTTCTTGTTGTTTATGATCCAGCTAGCCCACTTGGATCAAAAGGTGCAGACTGCTTAGTGACACCTCGAATACTGAGGACTACAGACACAGACTCTATTTTTAAGAATAGGCTGAAAACTTACTTGTTTAGTCAAGCATTTTGTCAACAGACTTTTATGAGGTAAAAGAGCAGATCTGGGGGTTTTCAGGCATAGAGAGTTCTGGTAAACTGTAACGCTGGGATGTCATCGCTTCCTCACTCTACATGCTCACCCAGGTCCGTTGACAGTGGAGTGGCTGATTGCCCAATGTTACAGGGTGCCCTCATGTCTGCCTTTCTTCTGGTTTCTCTCTTTTTAGTTGTGCTGCCATAGTTAGTCATGCCAGCATTGCTGCATGCACCAGCACTAATAAACTCTTCTTTTACCGTTACACTGCTACAAGCACACCTAACAACTCAAATGTTCCCCCTCCTCTCTGTGTTTTGCTGAGGTACACATGCTATGCTGTGGATGTCGGTGATCCTGATCCTCCTGACCTGTGGTCTGTCCTGGTGTGCTGATGCTGGCTGGAGTTCTCGTCTTGGTGGCCCCTCGCTCCTTCTGATGAAAACCCATGTGGGCTTAGATCTGCACTCAGTGACTGTGGAGATGACTTTTCGCTGCTGGTGACATAAACTTTGTTATTGCAGTTATCTAGGACTTACAGTTGTATAACCAACCGGACTACATGTTGGACTGTAATGAGGATGGGTTTCCCTCCTGAGCCTGGTTCATCTAAAGGTTTCTTCCTCGTGTCAACTAAGGGACTTTTTCCTTGCCACTGTCGCCGTGGACTTGCTCATTATGGATGTGTAGGGGGTTGTAGAGAAATTTTTAGATTCCGTTCTTATTTAATTTTACTATGTAAAACTGATTTGTGACAATGTGAATTGTAAAAAGCGCTATACAAATAAAACTAAATTGAATTGAATTGAACCACAAGGGCCAGATAAGTCAAACACCACGGGGGCAAATAAAGTCCAAGACCGAGGGGGAAAATCAAGTACAACACAACGGAGTCTAATTATATACACCACTGTAGGCAATAGTAAAATCCAACACTGTAAAGGCAAATAAAGTCCAACATCACAGAAGCAAATAAAGTATGGCACCGCGGGGGGAGAATAAAGTCCAACACAGTAGGGGCTAATAAAGTACAACACCTCGGGCCAAATGAAGTCCAACACCACGGGGGCGGGAGGGATAAAGTACAACACTGTGGGGGCTAATAAAGTACAAAACAGCAGAGGTTAAATAAAGTAAATCAGCACAGGCTAGTAAAGTCCAATACCGCAGGACTAGTAAAGCGGAAAACCACAGCGACTGGTAAAGTCAGACACTGTGTGTAAAATTATATCTTTTATATAATCCCCTCTAATACATCCCAAAGAATTGAGTAGAGATCCTAGCGCAAAATGATGTATCTCTCGCTAAAGTCAGTGTAACCGATCTGAGATGTACATTCCTCTGTCTCTTGTGAAAAACAGCTTGGGCAGCATGTGCACTGACACCAGAATGACCATTTACATTTATAAACATCATATTTTTATAATATAATATGTGAGACTACAAGAGGAACATGCATGTAGGCAGTAGGCAGATTTTTATTTTTCATTTTGAAAATGAAAGTGTTAATAAAGGTGTATAGGAAAATACCGGCAGCTTAATTTGAAAGCACTAAAAAAGTGTTTGTTTCGATAAATCAATGTATGGTGCCAACTCAAGGCAACCTTGGCTGCTTCGCATTGCGCAATCACTTATGAATAATTTCCGAGCCCTGGTAACCCTATGTCACCAGTTCACGTAAAAATCAAAATAAATAAAATAGACAAGGAAAATTAGTTGTTATATGATTTAAATACATAAAGATAGAGATGAACTCTCCTCCTCATGTAATTTATATCTGAGTGGTTTTATATTGATGTCTCTGTTTGTCTCTGCAGTTCATCCCAAGAAATCATTGTTTCAGAAAAACCCGTCTACTCCAGAGGTGGTGTGTCATGCTACAGGTTTCTTCCCCAAAGCAGTGAATATCACCTGGCAGAAGGACGGAGAGGACGTGCATGAGGACGTGGAGCTCAGAGAGACGTTACCCAACCAGGATGGAAGTTTC
>JBCNYG010006464.1:0-10682 GCA_039654305.1 Porochilus rendahli | reverse complement strand
TGTGTGTGTGTTGGCCTTGTGAAAGTCAGCTGTTAGGGTTTTACTTATCGAAATATCAAAACTTCACTGCACAGACACCACTGAGAACCAGCTTCCTAGACCCCTCCTGCGCTCAGAAATTCACACTCTACTAAATGTACAAAGCATTTATGTCAAACCGAAATAGCCTCAAGTTTGGAAATGACCTCAGACACACATCACAAAATACAAAAACAAAAAAAAAAGGAAATAAACCTTAACAAAAACAAAATTCTTCAACTAAACTTTTAAAGACGTTTATATACTCTAAAGCACTGAATTATCTATTCTATTCTATATCTATTATATTTCTAAATCTATCAAATATATAGTATATTTTTTTATGTCCATGCACATTCACAGAAAAAAGAAATAACCCCATCCTTGATCCCTGCACACAACACAACACTCAAAGCAAGGATCTTCTTGCTGTAAGATGGACATGCTAACCAGTACGCCACTGTGCCGCCCAACATAAACATATAATATGCAAATATAGGCCTCTAGCTGGGAGGATGTAGCTCAGGGTTTTTTATTTATATCTCTGAGCATGAAAAGGTCTAATCTCGTATTAAAGTTGTTGGGATGTCCAGTCGTTTTTTTTTTTGTTTGTTTTTTTTCTTGTTTTGATTGCTCTCTATTTGTGAACAATCCTTCTCACTTGCTATGCTTCAAAACTATTGGCTGGGGTCACCATGTCACACAGTCAGTGACTTTTATGCAAAAGTGTCACCACATAAACACCACACATGGATCTGAATCTCATATTTTAGCCTTGGTGGCATACATTAAAGAAATGAATTTAAAGAACTGCTGTTTTATTCTTGTGGCTGCTCTTGTTTGGGGTCACTATAGCGGATCGTCCTTCTCCATCTCCTTTAGTCCTCTGCCTCCCACGCCGTCATGTCCTCCGTCACCACATCCATAGATCTCCCCTTTGGCCTTCCTTTTCTCCTACTACCAGGCAGCTCCATCCTCAAGATTCTTCTACCAATATACAGTTCATTTCTCCTCTGCACATGCCCAAACCATCTCAATCTTGCATTTTTCACTTTATCCCCAAACACTCCTGTGCTATTCTTCCAACATATTCATTTATAATTCTACCCATTCTTGTCATCTGCAGAGAAAATTGCGGCATCTTCATCTCTACCTCTTCCAGCTCCACCTGCTCTCTTTAGTTATGCTAGTATCTCCAAACCATACATCATAGCCGCCCTCACTACTGTCCTATAAGCCCTTCCTTTTATTCTTGCAGATATCCTTCTAAAAATCACTCCAGCCACTCATCACCACCCATTCCACCCTGCCTACACTCTCTGATTCACTTTTGTCTCAGACAGTTCATCCCAAGTATTTAAATTAATCCACCTTCATCACCACGGCTTCTTGCAGTTGCACTCTTCCATCGCCCTCCCTCTCATTCACACATATGTACCCTGTCTTACTCTTGCTGACTTTCATTCATATTCTTTCCAGTGCATACCTCGACCTCTTCAGACCAATCTCCACCTGTCCCTTGCCCTCATTACGGATCACAATGTCATCCGCTAACATCAAAGACCATGGACACTTTTGTCTGACTTTGTCAGACAACCTATCCTTGAACATTGCCAACAAGAAAGGGCTCAGAACTGATCACTGATGCAGTCCCACCTCCACCTTGAACCAGTCTGTCACTCCTACCGCACACCTCACCCCTGTCACTCTGTTCTCATACACGTCTTCTGCCGTACCACAACTCCTCTCTTGGCACCCTGTTGTATGATTTCTCCAAGTCCACAAACACACAGTGCAATTTCTTCTGACCTTCTCTGTACTTCTCAACCAACGTTCTCAAAGCAAACTGTGCATCTGTGGAGCGGTTCCAAGGCATGAAACCATACTGCTGTTCACAGACTACCAACTCTCCTCAATTCTAATATTATAACTTCATGGTGTGACTCATCAACTTTATAACCTTGTATGTACTGTAGCTCTGCACATCTCCATTGCTCTTGAAAACTGATATAAGCACACTTTTTCTCCACTCCTCAGGCATCTTCTCACCTTCCATGATTTTGTTGAACACTCTGGATAAAAACGTCCCTGTTATCCTGCCTAAACATCTCTATGCCTGCGCTCTCACTTCATCCATACTAATCCTTCACACTTCCTGGTTTACTTTCTCCACATCCTCCAACTCTCTCTCTCTCGCTCTCTTTCTCTCCTTTACTTTCTTTCCTATTCATTAGCTTTTTAAAATATTCTTTTCACCTTCCCAATACACTCTCTTCATGTGCGTCCTTACCATGTCATAATACCATGTGCGTCCTTTTCACCCTAGCTAATGTTATCTCTCTTTCCCCGCTTGATCCCTCTGCCCGATCAGTCATATCCTTTGTGTTCAGCTTCTCGTACAACTCGTTATTTATTTGCCTCTTCCTTAGCTTTTGTCACCTCTGTCTTCACCTTGCGCTGCATCTCTTTGCACGCCTATCTACTTGCTTCTCTCTTAGTGTCCTACTTCTTTTCGCTAATCTCTTCCCTTTGATGCCTCTCTATACCTCCTCATTCCACAACCAAGTGTCTTTGTCCTCCTTTCCCACTCCAGATGTCATCCCGGGTACCTTCCTAGCTTTTATCACAACTGCTGTAGCTGTCCAGTCATCCAACATCTCCTCGTTTCTACCCAGTGCCTGTTTTATCTCCTCTCTGGATTTCACATAGGAGTCTTCAGCCTTTAACTTCCATTATCTGATATTTGGTTCACTTCTCACTCTGCTCACGCTTCTTTACCTTTAAAGTTATTTTTCATTACTTTTTACATTTACAGCATTTGGAAGACGCCCTTAGCCATAAATCATCTTTCAGACTTATAATCTCCATAAAGTTGTGTCCCCTATATATGACATAGTCCACCTGTGCATTACCTTCTTACTTACTCATTTGCTGAACTGCTTAATAAAAAAACAGGGTAACAGGGAGCCTGGATATATCGTATGGATATGGATAAACCTTAAACAGCTTTATTAATTAATAAAGCTGTTCAGGGTATATCTATTTATTCACATCCACACCTAGGGGAAATTTGGAACAGCCAATTATCCCAATGTGTGTCTTTTTTCACAGTTGGAAGAAACTGGAGTACCCAGAGAAAACCCACACAAGCATGGGGAGAACATGCAAACTCTACACAGAAACGCCCTCTCCGAGCCCGGGATTTGATACCAGGAAATTTTTGCTGCGAGGCAGACATGCTAACCTCTACACTGTGCTACTCTGAGACTCCTAAATAAAACCTGTAATCAATAAAGCCAAACATTAAAGTATTTTGCATTTATTGTCCTATAAATTTGCTCTGGACGCAGAATTATGAAATATAAGAAAGCAATCGCTTTTTCAATTCCTTTCTTTTAACACAAGGACACAAGATACAACACAAATCAGACAAATATTACAGAGAACAGAATACGGGTCACCGTGTTGTGAGTCATGTTTATGTCAGCCATGTCAATGATCTTGATGACAATGATTTAGCATTTATGTGCACAAAAAATAAATAAATAAATAAAGATATGTATGAAAGTCACATGAAAATTGCAAATATGTTACACTGTTTCACACTAAAGCAAAATCTAGCCTTTAAATAAATATATACAGCATCACATGAATGTATAGAAAATAGGAGGCCTATTTACTTAAAATTACTTAAAATTATTATTATATTATTAGTTATGTCTGTCCTACTGGACAGTTGACTTGAAGCCAAAAGTGCAGTGTGATTTCTCATTAATCTGACACTTTTGTGTAAATGGTAAATTTGGAATCAGCAATAGGCATTAATTTATTCTAAATGTAACATGTTTGTGCATCTAAATGTAGTTACTGTAGGCTGATTGTTGATTGAGGCCATTATTGTCTAATCTCAGTCATCAATACTGATTGATTTGTGGAACAGGATCAAACTTTCACTTACAATCAGATACGTATTGTAAAAGACGTTTGGCATAGAGCCAAGAAGCAGTGAGCATTTAACTCATCAGAGGTGCTACTACTGATCATCGATCTAAAGGTGGTCTGGGAGGTCTAAAAAACTCAGAGATGTTTGTCTCGTACTCATTAACTAATAAATCATAATATATTTTAAAGAGTATTTATTAAATGACTGAAATGTTAATCACGGGCCAGTTAGAGAAGCAGGTATGGAACCTAAGGGTTGTTGGCTCGATTTTCGATCCAGCAGAAAAAAAAATGGGTTGCGGCAGGAGTGAGATGCACATTCCCTTCCATCACCTTCATGACTGAAGTGCCCTTGAGCAAGATATCTAACCCCCAACTGATCTCCAGATGCCCCCAATGTGTGTGACAGCTCCGAGTGTGTGTGCTCACTGTTTACGTGTGTGCTCACTTTGTATACGTTAAATGCACAACAAAAATTTCCATTAATAAAGATTCCATTAATAAAGAATTTCCATTAACAAATAAAGATGCTGGGGTTGGTAATTTTTGAGCTATATACATAAACTGTAATTCTGTTAAAATCCAAACCAATCACTGTCTTGCAACTGATGGTAAATATCCAAACACTCACATGTCACATTGATCATGTATGAAATCACTGTGAACGAACCTGCAGTTCCCGCAGATATCAGTTGTATTGCCAGTACTGCTGCACTGACTTCGCCAGAAAAATTGCATTGCAAGATTATTTGAAAATAGAAGAGAAAAACCTAAGTCACCACTGCTATTGGTTACCAGTCATCCTGCTAAACAGATAAGGAAAAGAAAGACAGAAGTAGAAAAGCCTTTGACGGGAGAAACTTTCGGATTATGCAGGGGGACAAATAAGGTACCAATTGAGGGAGATGCAAGGCCTGAAAAGTGATGGCAAGGCAAGTGGACTCCTAAACCAGATGTGCATTTTGGGTTATTTTAGTGGGCAGAGTGTGTGTGTATATATATATATATATTTTTTTTTTTCCTCTCATTTATTGCATTATTATTATAATGATTAATTATTGTGTGGGATTCGTCCAGTCTTCTCTCACAGTCTAAATATTTTTTACCATGTTAAACTTTCTGATAATCTTTTTAATTATGTTACAAAGCATCATGCAAAAGAAATATGACATCATAATATCAATTATGCTCACTGGAAACCATGGCTTCTTTAATATTTAATAAAGCTATTTACATTATCATCAACTAATTTCTTTTTTTTTTCTCCTGGTAGAACAAATTATAGCTCATACATGTAGGAGAGAATGCCTATTTGAAGCCCACATGGATTTAGTAGCATTAATAAATATCTATTACAATGGTTTTGGCTATAAACAGCTTTTTTCATGAAGCTGTTTAACACTGGTACCTCGGGCCACACTCGACAACTCTTTACCAACTGGGTCATTCTCCTACCCGGTTTTGTCCAGGAACAATTTAAAAAGCTACTGATCAGATAGCACAATAAACAATTTAATAAACTCCGCTATGCTGAACATAAACATCTCCCAGTTAAGAGTGGATTTCTTTCCTGTTGCTGGTATACACAACATTAAGAAGGCACTAGACTTCACACATGCACATTAAGCCCAAATTTGGCAACAATTTATTGAAAGATAGTAAATGTATGCTTTAATTACATTTATGATATTAACACTTTACAATAAACATTTCAAGTGAACTTCGCATTCAGAACCTGGGAGCAAGAGTGGTGATCTTGCTGGTGGGTTCTGAATGTGAAGTTCCGCTTCAGCATATTTTGGCCTAAACAATCAATGTGTAAATAAACTCTAACAATTTGAAACCCTCCTTGTGTTCCTTTGTTTTTAATGTTTTACTTATTAGCCACTATAATATTTCTTATTGCTGCAGAAGCAAATGTCTAAAGGTAGAGTACAAGCTAAGCATTTTATAACAGATCACCAAAGAGCAGGTGCGCACACGCCCCTGTGACTGTTTATAGGGCTTTGATATAGGGGTTACCTATTAGAGCAACTCGCATGTGATTTAAATTTACAAAGACAACAGGATTCAGCAATCTAAATCCACAGTGTATACACATGTCATGAAGCCAACGTAGACTTTTCTTATTAATAAGACCCTATACTCTGATATACTGGTCATAGTTGGCTGCTTTTCCACCATCTCTTGCATAAAAAATAAAAAAGATTTGTTATAAGGACATTTATTACTGTAGTGCATCTTTTATATGTATTAATACATGTGTTGCATCATTCAAGAAAACCCCTCTGTTGTAAGCTTACACAGCGAAGAGCTTTCTGTTCTGATTTTCCAATAGAAGCTGAAATTTGAAAACCTTGTACAGACGTTGATGAAATTAATATTGACTGAGCCTGTCGCAACATAACAGAGGACTCATCTGCAAGGTAGCAGAGTCAACCCAGTGGTACAGAAGACAAATTAAAATCAGTCCAAATCAGATCACTCTGAGCTAATCCCACTATATCATGTTCTAGCAAGGCCTGAATCAATAAGCATGGTTAAGCACTTGAAAGCCTGATCAACAGCTGTTGTATGGCAGATTACTCTCTGGTACATCAACCATGTGAACAACAACATATTACAATTGAAGATATCAGTATCTACTGGCTCTTTACTCTGAGCCTTTTATGTAAGAATTTATGAAAAACATATAAACCTTTAGTATAAGTGAAAGAAGTGAAATAATTACAATAGCTCTTTAGTGTGAAATTGACAAATGATTAATGATGAATATTTAAATATAGAAATCACGCACTTTATTTAATGAGCTTGCCACTTATTTCAAATAGACTTTCTCGGTTTTCCCCTTGGGTGTATTAGTCACTGTGCAAATAATTATATGCAGCTTCCTTTTCTTGCAAAACAGGTGGGTGGTAAGATATGACTTTTCCCTAATGACCTTAGTGACAGACATAAGCATTTCTTTTCTTTCATCACACCCAAACTCAGACAGCTGCCTGCCATTTGGATATTTTTAATGGACAAGTCCAACAGACCAGGACAACAGGGTGTAATCACTTTTGCGAATAGTCAAATGGATCAGAGCTGAGCTACATCATAAAATAAACATTACATTAAATAATTAAAGGGACCAATTCTATTTCATTTTATTCGTATAGCAAAACAATGGACAATGTCATAAAGAACCTTTATAGAAATATACAATTAAAAAAAAAAGATTAAAGTATTTTCTGAACTCATTATAGCTTTAACTTAATCAGATCAGATCATAACGTCACAATCAGATTCTGATTGGCTGTTTGTTTTCTGTTGCAGCTGTGGGGCAATGGTGGCTCAGTGGTTAGGGTACTAATTTAAAGGTTGGGAGTTTAATCCCCAGTACCACCATGCCCTTAACCCTCAAATGCTCAGTTGAAAAAAATATTTTTAAAAATGTAAGTCGCTCTGGATAAGAGCACCTGCCAAATACTGTAAATGTAATGGGGCAGTGGCATAGCCTAAATAACATCACTCGGGTTATTTAAGAAACCAATCATTTGTATAGGTGGAAATTTGGTTTACAAATGATAGTAGACATAAATTAGGTTCATACAACAAATTTGCTAGGAGTGTGCAATAAGATTTCAATCTTTAAAAATTGTTCACAACAACATGATTTCAAAACGTCCTTGTTGCAATCCATCCAAGTTAAATGTCTCTTAATGAAGCATGGACTAGTTTTTTGGACACCCACTCTTTCACTCATTTGCCGAACCACTTAATCTCATTCAGGTCGCAGGGAGACTGGAGCCTATCTCAGCCGACACCGGGTGAAGGCGGGATACACCCTGAACAGCTTGCCAGACAATCTCAAGGCACCCCACGTATCCACTGACGCTCACACTCACAAATAGGGGCAATTTGGGCCCGCCAACTAGTCTAATGTGCATGTCTTTGAACTTTTGGAGAAAAGCAAAGTACCCAGAGACAACATTAGGAGAACATGCAACCTCCACACAGAAATGCCAAAGCCCTACAAATGGTAGTAGTAGAATGACACTTTGCCACCGTGCTGCCTAGATTCAATGTTGTGCCATAATATTTTCAACAATAACTTTTTTATAACAAGTTGAAGTATTTTAACAAGCGATTAAAGAGGCTCCAGAAGATGTCCAAAGTTTAAGATCATTTTTTTTCATTATCAAACCATATGAATACTTTTTTAGAGCTTTGTCCCATATTAGTTTTCGTAGCTCCTCGGTATGCGTAATATATTTGTGATAAGTTCTTTCATAAACCCTGGAGCCTACCAGGAACAGTTTCATTTATACTGAAGTCATATAACACTTTAACTGTACACTAGTGTATTACATTCAAATAACCATGTGACTTCTAATGGCAGCTAGTTGCACCCATACTAATTAGTTTTACAGACATAAAATATATAATCTTAATTAAATCCACACTCCAGCACCAGGTTGTAACACGATGAATTGTGGAAAAATGTAAGGGCAGTGTGAGGATTTAATATTGCGGGGACAGTCTTCTCATATTTTTCTGTGAAAGTACGGATACAAAAACCTTAACAGACAGACTTTAATATGGAAATCAGCGCAATATCCGTCACCAACAATGACTTATCATAGTGTGTGATTGCCTTTTGTGCATTATGCTATTAGATGATTCGGTTCTTTGCAAAAGAACAGATTATATTCACACTGATTATACACTCGTATATTACTAAGATATATATTACAGCCATTCAGTCACACTTCCGGGCCTGCCAAAAAAAACTTTTTGGGCCAAGACGTGTGGTGTCACTCTGATTAAACAGAGCAACATCACCACCTGGTGTCAGACAAAGGAAAACACAGAAAGAGTGATACTGCAAGAAATGTAAGACGGTGGGCTGAAAAGTTCATAGGTGGATGCTGACGCAATGATGGAATTTGACCAACTGTGATTTATTTATCTCCCTTGTGGTTCCATCTGTGTTGCAGTGCTTGGATCATCTTGAAATAGAAGCTCTCAAGTTTCATTATTCTGGCATTACTCCTTAGTCGTCCTAAAACCTTTTCAAAATTAAAAGAGAATAAATGAATAAAATGAATATAAAATACTGTTGCGCTGGGCGGCACGGTGGTGTAGTGGTTACCTCACAACAAGAAGGTCCTGGGTAGGGTTGATACACACACACACACACACACACACACACACAAACCCTACAACAACATGCATTCCATATGTACCATAGCTCAATTAATTTAAACATTCGATAGTTAGTTTATTACGTAAATAAACTTTGTTTCTTCATAAACTTCTAACAATTTCATAAAAACTTCATAACCCTTTAACCCAAATATTCAATTACACATTTTCCTCAATCAACAAAGTAATCCAATTCTCATTCTATTCATCTGCATCAGCATTTACAGAGAGGATGAGTAAAGGAATCTTATATTCCACTGGCATGTTGTTACACAGAGAGTGTACTGAGTGCACACAGATCAATTTAGACAAACTATTTCTGTCTCCAGCAAGCACAAGGCTTATGTGACAGTCATGAGATACATTTTGTGTGTCCGTCTGTTTTCTGAAATGCAGAATAGCCCATAGAATGGCTCTCATGCTGACTCGTGTCACTCACAGCAGCAGGCTTTGTTTGAATGTATTGTCAGTCTGGGAGCTTACAGATTACAGACAAAATACATTCATTCACTCGTTGAACCAGTAGTGGGGAATCTGGAGTCTTTCTTAGCTGACTGTTGACAAAGTCGGGGTACAGTATGAACAGCACTCCGCTGGGCTCAGGACTCGAACCTGGGACCTTCTTGCTGTCAGAGACAGACATGCTAAACACTAACGCGGACCTTATTTTAAAGGTCCCTATTCCCCTGCAGCAGTGGGTTTGGAGGCAGCCATGGTTTATTGGTTAGAGAAGCGGCTTTGGGACCAAAAATCACCGGTTTGATTCCCAAAATCAGCAGGAAAAATGAGGGGGTGCTGAAGTGCCCTTGAGCAAGGCACCTAACCCCCCCAAACTGATCTCCAAGCGCCCAAATGTGTGGAAGCCCACTGCTCCCAGCGTGTATGTGCTTACTTGGGATGGGTTAAATACAGAGGCAATAATTTCCCTTGTGGGGAAAATACAGTATATAAATCATGAGCCAGTAACCTGTGTGTTTTATCTTTCATTATTGGTTCTTTTTGGCAGAATACAAATGATTCCCAGCAAATCCACCCAAGCTAATGGAAAAAATATTCTCTCTTTTACCTATCTTGTTTTGGTTCTGTGTGTTTTTCAGTTCAATCCAGGAACAATCTTGCACGTGTGATAATGTGCCAGTGCAACACCGACTGGTAGAATGTGGAAAAGTGGTTAGTGAAAAAAGATCAAGTGTTATGGGGAAATAAAAAGAAAGCCATTCAAACTTTCCTCTTACAATGAAATTCAACATCAGAAAGTATGCATATTTTCAGTTTGCATTAAACTGTTTGAAAAAGCTGCCATCTGTAGTTCAGTTTATTCTCCTGAGAATATGGCATAGACATGTTAGGTCTAAGAAGGAATGCAATAATAAAATTATAATAAAAGTATGCAGATATTAACCAAAAAAAATCTGATAAACTAGTGAATAAAAATGTTTAATAAAATAAGGCTAGTACCCCCCATGATCCACACCCCCACAACCCCACCCCACCCCACCCCACCCCAACACACACACACACACACACACACA
>JBCNYG010006410.1:0-10686 GCA_039654305.1 Porochilus rendahli | reverse complement strand
GGGGAGGCTGGCGCCCATCTCAGCCGACTCTGGGCGAGGGCGGGGTACACCCTGGACAGCTCGCCAGGCTATCGCAGGTGCTCATAGATTATTTTATTTATTTTATAATATAATCCAATTTTTCCACAACTTTTGCCATAAATTATTCTCTCGAGACTGTAAAATGTTTGTCAAAACAACTGGCATCAAATTGTTTGGCTCATGGAGTTATTACAGTTTACTGACAGAAATTAATAGATATTTCATTAACTGTTTACCTGCTATCAGAAATTATAAAAAAAAAACCAAGTATTTGTTATACTTGTTATATGTAATAGTCACATATTATGTTGTCCATATTGTGACAATATATGTGACTATTACATATAATTTATTTAAACACATTCATTTAAACTAATTTAAATGTATTATTTAAATATTTATTTAGGTATTGCCTATAGCAGTGTGAAAACAGTGGCACATTATGATACAGAAAACATTCCTGAATGTTCTAACTCAAAACAAATCACCAAGATTACCTTTAATCAAAGGGAATGAATAATTTTACAGTACTTGTGCTACATTCTGCTTTTCCCATCTCTAACCAATAAAAAAAATCCAAAATGACTGAAACACACACACACACACACACACACACACACACACACAAATAAAAAAAATAAACAAAAGAAAAAACCCTTGTGAACTGATTTAACTTTAATGAAAATTAAAGTGGTTCTTACCTGCACGTCTCTTTGCGAATGATAACTCTGCAACACAATTAAGCAAGATTTTATTTTATTTATTTAATTGTTTATTTTTAGTGTATCCAGATATAAAACAAATTAATCAAACAATAAAATAACAAGTATTCAAACAAAATACACAAGACCAAAAGTTCCAAAAAATAAATTAGTGTGTGTCCAAACCGTAAACAGAGGTGAAGCCCTATGTATGTACATATCTCTTATGGCATGTAAATGTTTTTGTCCAAGGAATAAAACATGTTTCTTTTGGCAAATTCTGAGCAGTGGGTATTGCAAAATTGTCATAATATTTGTGCAATCGCAATAACTTGACAAGGTATAAAAACTGGAATTGGTGGCTTCACTTTCGGTTCATGAATCATTAGAGCTGTTTACATTTACATGTAAGAAATAATTTAATTATAATAGAGAAATTGATTCCCCTAAAAGGTTTAGTCACCAGTGGGTAACTTTAACCAACATTCTGGAAAGAATGAGAACTTTAGCAATCATGTTCACCAGTGTTTTGCCAGAATATTTAGCACAATGTGACAGCAGCACACCAGCAAACTTCTGGTAATAGATTTGCATTTGGCATTAGCAGCAAACTTGTCAGCATTTTAATTATTTTTTAAAAATTAATTCTTAGTTGTTTGGTTTATGTTTTGCTGCCTCACATATATATATACATATGTGGTTATAAGGAAAAAAATAACTACAATTTCATCCCTACAAGCTCCCATATTAATCCCATTTTTGCATTGATATAACCCAAAACATCATCAGCTTTTCATGCATGTCCAAAAAGTAGATGAAGAGAACCCAGTTAGATAAACAAGACAAAAATATTTTTACTTGGTAATTTAATTATTAGGAAAAATTATCCACTATTACATACCTGTGAGTGAGAAAAAGTATGTGAACCTTTGATTTCAGAATCTGGTGTGACCCCCTTTTGCAGCAATAACTGCAACTAGTCATTTCCGGGCAACTGGTGATCAGTTCTGCACATCGGCCTAGAGGAATTTTTGCTCATTCCTCCGTACAGAACAGCTTTGACTCTGGGATGTTGGTGGGTTTCCTGCCATGAACTGCTCAATTCAGGTCCTTCTACAACTCATCTCAGTTGGACTAATGTCAGGACTTTGACTTGGCAATTCCAAAGCACTGTGAATCTTTCTCTTGAGATCCTGGACAGATGTCCTGATGTCTTCCTTTAGTATTTGCTGGTATAATTCAGAATTCATTCTTACATCAATGATGCCAGGCCATCCTGGCCCAGATGCAGCAAAACAGGCCCAAGCCATGAAATTTCCACCACCATGTTTCACAGATAACAGAAGACATTTTTCCAATAGCCTTTCTTTATCAAACTGCAGATGAGTAGCAATGTTTTGAAAAGCAGTGGCTTTCTCTGTGCATCCCTGTCATGAACACCATTGTTGATCATTGTTCTCCTGATGGTGGACTCATGGACATTAACTTCAGCCAATGCAAGAGAGGCATTCAGTTGCTTAGAAGTTACCCTGGGGTCCTTTGTGACCTTGTCAACTATTACACACCTGGCTCTTGGAGTGATCTTAGTCGACCACTCCTTGGGAGGGTAACAATGGTCTTAACTTTCCTACATTTGTACACAATCTGCTTACTGTTGATTACTGAAGTACAAACTCTTTAGAGATGGTTTTATAACCTCTTCCTGCCTGATGAGCATCAACAACCCTTTTTCTGAAGTCCTCAGAAATCTCCTTTCTTCGTGTCATGAATACATTTCCAAAAACATGTGTTGACACTTTGATAGATCCGTGTTCTTTAAATAAAACAAGGAGCCCACTCACACCTAATTATCATCCCACTGATTGAAACCACCTGACTCTAGATTCACCTTAAAATTACCTGGTAAACCTAGAGGTTCACAAAGTTTTGCCGCTCACAGATATGTAACATTGGATCATTTTCCTCAATAAATAAATCACCAATCAAAATATTCTTGTCTCATTTATTTAACTGCATTCTCTTTATCCACTTTTATAACTTGTCTGAAAATCTGATAATGATTTGGGTCATATTTATGCAGAAATACAAATTCTTTTGGTTCACAAACTTTCAAGCACTACTGTACTTAATTACTGATTGGCTGAGAGGAGGTATCGTGGTTTTCAAAAAAAAACTGTCATAATGCTCATCGCGAGATAAAAGAAAGGTCTGATTGGCGAGGTTGATAATATGGTATAATCACATTTATTTATCGATGTGTCATTTCACACTAATGATAAATAAAACACGTAACCAGTGGACAAATAGCAAACTTACATTTAGACAATTGTATTATTGTTAATTATTTAACAATATACACCCAATGTGTGTAGTTTACAATTCTACAAAAGAGAAGGCAGACGAAAACCACGCGGTCAAAAATGGGGTCCAAATGTGCAGTGTCACCACAGTGTAACTGTGTGAATATTACTTAGAGGAAAAACACAGAGTTGAAATTGCAAGCTGTGATTTGAGGTCGATGTGGAGATCGTTCTCTTTTGTGACACCGTAACACAGTTACACTCCATATCCGAACATGTTTGTGTTTTAATCCCAGAGGCAAATCTCAGCCATAAATTTTAACAACATATCTGTGTCCTATGACACCATGCCAAAGTTACAGATGTAACTGCATGACCTGTGATACGAAAAACCATATACACAGTCTGCACCATACAGACTCTCTCTCTGGCAAATAAACACTTAACAAAAGTAAAGTACATGGACAGTGATGTCATATAGTCAATTAAACATCCGTAAAATCCTCTCGATTTTAGATTTTAAATAATTTTACAGCCACCCTCACATTCTCGGTATGCACGCAACTGCATAACACAGCGGTGATATGTGTGATATGCTTATTCTCATTTAGTACCGAGCTAGCTACCATGGACATAGCTAGCTACCATGGACCAGTACAATTTAGAATATAGTACATTATTTTAATGGTCATCGAAAGTTATGAATGTATTCACTTAGCTATGTTAGCTGTTTGGTAAATGTAACTGAATGGCTAGCTGACTAGTGGTAGTTTTTAAGCTAATGCACATCCTAATTCTAAAATGAACAATTATGCACTGAATATAAAGTGGATGTGATTAGGGTTGCCAGCAATCTTTATAAAATCCCTACTTGAATGAAAAATGAAGCGTTTTTATACAAAGCAACATGGAATGCTATTTGTTAGGTATTTTCACAGAGCATGACCTAAGTCAGTGAAAAAGTCAGAACCAATGCCATTAGTAACCATAATAAAGATAAATAGCCGTAAAAAAACAAAAAACTATTAAAAAATTTTTTTAATCTAAAAAAAGAAAAAAAGGTTATAGTAAATAAGCTACAGGCACTTTTTCCTTTTTTTCACCTTTGTGCATGTGCTTGTGTCTTATGCTTGTTGCCTAGTTACACAGGAGTTCTTAGCACCTTTCACACATATTTTTACAATCCACAGCATAGCGCCATGGTCTCTAATAGGCAGACCATGTTCAGAGTCTGGACAAGGTCTAACCACCATAGGTATCATCAAGTTCACATTCTTGTTGGCACCTCTTCTATTGCCATTATCGAGTAGCCTGCATGACAACCGAATGTTTGCTTTTTGCCTAACACATCCCACTCCATGGCAAGTGCCACTCTGAGGTGATAATTGACAGTTATTTGCAGATAGTGAGGTGGATGTTGCTGAATAGTTCTTGAGAAGGAACGTCAAGGAAACTATTTAATTCAGCGACATCCACAAAGCCTGAGAAGCATTACTGTTTACTGTATACTGCATGGAAACATAGACACTAAAATACATGCTAAAATTAGATTTTTCTAATTTATTTTTGTTTATGTTCCTTGATCATGTCAGCTCTGTACGCCCCTAGCCATCCAAAGCTGTTTAGCTGCGAGGCTAAAAGCTCTTTTAGTAATTCTAGACTCATTTACCAACAACCAACAAAATGTAAGATTTAAAATGTTTAAAGGTATTTAATTGAAAGAACGTACTTTAATTATTATTATTCTTTCAATTGTTACTTAATCGGCCTGCTCCCAGGAATAGGTTTGCAGTCAACAGGGTCTCCTGCTGCTGGTAATGATGAAAAGAAGCCATCCCAAGTGGTCCACAACAATTGGAAATACAGCTACTGCCAAGACTTTCTTCTAACTCAAATGCTTAAAGTAAGCATGCTAAACCTAGCCTGCTTATTTAAACCAAATAAAAATAAATCAAAATAAAACACAATTATGTATTGTTTATTTTTCAGTTTTATAGTATGTTGATGATGCTGCTTGCTCAAGGTCACTATGACAAAGTGTGACTGTCAATCATTTTAATTCAAGAATCATCCAATATAAAAAAATTATAATTAATCACGTAATTTACCGGTCCCATACCTGTTTAAGTGATGGTTAGAGATGGTAGCAGTACTTTTGTACTATGCTACAATTTTGTGGCCTGTGTTACAAAATGTACAGCTTCTGTAGCACTATCTAAAATAAACTGTCTATATGCTATGTCTAAAAAGGTAATGTACCACCCAAGTACACAAGTGTACAAACAGTGTTTATTATTTGTTGAATTTTCACCAAAGCCTAACAAATATCACCTTCCTGCAAATTTGCAGCAACCGTTTACCAGAGATATAAAAGCTTTTGCAAGAACCCGTTCTTTTATAGTGATTAGTAGAACATTACAGTAAAATTATATAAGAGAAAAAAGTCAGAAGATTACCATCATTCATATACTGTTTCTGCAGCTCTAAAAAAAAGTTCATGAAGGTTTTTAAAAAAAAGCATGAAAGCAAGATAATAATATTCCAAAATAACAGTATTTCATAAGCAAGACAACAATAATCACACAAACAATTCACCAATACAACCAATTTAATACAATAGAATCTGTGAGTGTGATATTACTTTTATAGTGCTGTTTAACAAACTTTAAAGTGTTAGAAAGAAAGCGACATTTTAATCTCAATATTTTGTTCATTTTTATGATTTAAAAAATAATTTCCAAAGAAGGGAAATTTGGAGCATTGTTGTCATTTAACTCAGACTGACTGAAAGCCAAAGTAACAGCTTTAATGTAGTACATTTTAGCTTGAACTGAATTTCCTTAAGGCCACAGAGTAATACAGTGTGATACTTAACAATTATTTGATGATGATAAAGACTGTAGGACTATATACTATACATTATTTAGTACGTACTACATGGGAACATAAGAAAAGCGAAGTAAAACAAGATTTTGTTTTGTTTGTTTGTTTTTTTAAGGCACAACAGAATTATTCCGATTGAGATGGTTTCAGAGTGGATTCAGACTGAGACCCTACAAAACCTAAAGATTTTCACGAAATTGAGCAGCCCCTGGTAAAATTTAACGTTGAAGCAAAAAGAAAGGCAATGATTGGTTGTTCAGACAGATAGCATTCAACGTTTTTCAGTAAAATGTTCGTTCTATCCTGCATAAGTTTTGCAAGTTATCGTCGAATTTCACCCCAATATTAAGAGGTAATGTTTGCATATAGACCCATTTGCTAGGTGAGGGACTCCGTCGGTCCAGTTTTCAGGGATCATGTTTTATCAAGGAAGTGTGCTGCAGACCACACACACACACACACACACACACGGATTTCTACAGTTGTCTGTTAATGCAGGTATGGAGACGTTTTAGTGTTTTTTTAAATATTAATAGTATTAAAATGAGATTATATAGGGTATTAAGGCATCGTATGCTTTAAAAAGTGGTACATGGAGCTGCTCTGTATGCAAAATGTAATTGCATATGAATGCATATGTTAATTTCAGTACACGGAAATAACTAAAATACAGGTTTTAGGACGTCAAATTATTATGAATTTGGTCTCAGACAATTTATTTCATTAGATGTAATAAAAAGTTATTTTGTGTAATTATGTGTATTTTATTTTATTGTAAAATATATTTTTGCATATTTGAGATACACTTTAAAAGTAAAACACTAAAAAACGAGCACCCATGACTGCTGCTCATTTTCCTCCTTTTTCTTCTAAGCCTTTTCTCATCTCTGTTTACCCCAGTATAGCCAATCAGCACTGCACCTTTCCCTTCTGGTACAAAATAAAGTAAAATGTTCCAGTACCATTATACTAAATATCAGTCCTCCTGAAGCAGTTTGAGATTCTAATTACTCTACTGGACCACAGCGGTTTTACACTATAACATTACATATATCTGCAATTTACATCCTCTAGTGGATTATAAATATATTACAAATATAATACAATGCATATAAGACTCTGTTCCAGTTATTAAATGCAGTTGGTTACTCTTTTTTTTTTCTGATTAAAAATCGTTAATAATAACAAAAAAATGTTCTTACTTGCAAACCTCCCCATTTCTTCCAGCTCTGTGAAACATAGTTATTAATATCTTATATTAATCTTAATCATAATTAATATAATAGGTTTATTAAAATAGCACAAAATAATTATTGTGTAAATAATGCAGGAGGTGAGACCCAAAAGTTTCAGGACTTCCTCTGGCAAATAAAAAATTACAACATGGCTATGTGTGTGCAGCAGAAGCAAAGAGTAATTGTTGGGAACTGTGTTACATGACTGTGTACATGTGCAATGTGTAAACATTAGTGATTAGCAATTAAAAGGGTTCAGCACACCTACCCTTTTGAAGCAGTGAGTTGGGTCAGGTGTTTAAAGAGGCAATATATTACTAAAGAGGCAGAATGTTGTCCTCTAGTAATACACTGCCTCTTTAAACACCTGTCCCAACTCAATGCCACTCTAAACACCTTGCCCTGGTCACTGTTTCATTGCCTTAAGCTTGGTGAAGGTTTCAAAGGTTTTTGTTACCAATTTCTGGGACTGACACAAAACTTGATGTTTGCTTTCTGGTCCATTACAAATGCACTTGCAGGTAACACAGGTCCCAGTTTTGACAGTGAAATGGTATATGCAATCAAGAAATGCTGCACAATCCTAATCATAAAACGTTTTGATTGCTTTTCAGATAAATCTTATAATCTCAGCTTTTTTTAACACACACACACACGCACACACACACACGCGCGCACACACACGCGCGCGCACACACACACACACATGCACACACACAAAAGAAATATTATGACTCTGTGCAAAGTTCAATACAAATTACAAAAAATGAACAAAGTTGTGTGTTATTACCCCTCTCCAGTCTTTGTCTCTCCAGCACTGAAAATGAAAAAACATTCACATATCAGATGTTTGATATGTTATTATTATTTACTATTCAAAAGCAATTCTTAAAGTGCCACTGACAATGCCATCAAAACTCTACATTCATGCTAAAACTCAAAATATAATTTGTATCACATCTCTGAAAAACAAGAAGGTTATATTGGACATATAATGGACATGACCTGTTTATGGTTAAGGCTCATGAAAAAACACACCAGTTTCAAAATTTGTAAAATTATGTTTTTCTAATTGGAATTCAGTAGTGTTTATGTATAAAGTAGGAGTATCAAGGATCCATGTCCAAAAACTATCATCCAAAGACCAATAGTTTTTCTGTGGTGGGTCCTTAAATAAAGGCATTTCAGAAGTGATTTTTGGCTCGATTATTGTTATTTACTGACCAGACCTCGTTTAAAGCAGCCCAACCAGAAATAAATGAATAGATAATCATGTTTAAACCTGTATCCAGTACGATAACATTCCTAATGTTAAACTGGTAGAAATACAAGCTGCCAGAATCTCATTTTGGTTATGTGCCAGACCTCAGAAGTAGTGCAAACGACATACTTAAATGTACACTTCTAACCTGTACAGCACATGTATAGTATACATACTGTGCATAGTATGCTAGGAAGACAATGAAAAACAAACAAACAAACAAACAAATTAATAAAACTGAAAATTTGAGGTTTTGGGTCATTTCAGTGGGCTGTTGGGGAGAAATCTTGGTGACAAGTGTACATGCCCGAGTAGATATGGTCATGCTCTTTCAAAAGAGATTATAATAATCATTATTATTATAATTATTATTACTACTACTACTACTACTACTGGTATTAGAAAATTTACAGCCATACAAGCGGCTGAAATGAGTTTCCTTCGCAGGGTGGCGGGTCTCTCCCTTAGAGATAGGGTGAGAAGTTCCTTCATCCGGGAGGAACTCAAAGTTGAACCGCTGCTCCTTCGCGTTGAGAGGAGCCAGTTCAGGTGGCTCGGGCATCTGACTAGAATGCCTCCTGAACGCCTCCCTGGTGTGGTGTTTCAGGCATGTCCAACCGGGAAGAGACCCCGGGGCGACCCAGAACATGCTGGAGGGACTACGTCTCTTGGCTGGCCTTGGAATGCCTCGGCATCCCCCAGGAACAGCTGGAGGAAGTTGCTGGGGAAAGTGACCTCACTGCTTAGGATGCTGCACCCCTGACCCGACCCCGGGAGAAGCGGAAGAAGATGAATGAATGAATGACAGCCATTGGACACATATTTTTACCCTGAGATTTGGATTTCATGTGAGAATTTCACCTGCTTATTAATGCCTGAGCAATTTCCAGGTATTTCCACCCATGCCATTTACATGCTTACTGTTATAGGAAAATATATCTTCATAGCTTTTCATTGAACAATGCTGTCTCCAACAGTCATAATTTCCAGAATTATTGCTTAAGTAAAAATTTCACCATAAGGCATAATGCAGTGTCGATGATAGGCTCAAATTGTCAAAAATATTAAACTAATTCCAGTTTTAGCTGTAATGACACTAATGGCATTTAGCTGGTTCATGTACATTTCACTTGCTTCAATCTAACTTTCATTCAGTTTCTACTCATAGAGAGAGTTAACCTTGAATAAGCCTTAAATTTCACTAATTGCTAACTCATATGCTTTCCAGAGAATTTATTTGTATTTTTTTTTAACATTATCCATAATAATAAATAGAAATTTAGGCACTGCCTCCCATATGATTTCCCTTGTTTTTTGTGGGAACGCTCAAACCCCTTCAAAATCATAACATTCATTCGTTTTAATAACTCATTTACAGAAGGGAATAAAAATGAGGTAACCAAACACACAATCTTAGTCTCTCAGTACACCATTTAAAAACCATAGGTTTACGGATCATTTCAATAACACAGGAATATAATAATTTGATTTCTATTTATTTCATATCATTAAAGATGACATCACATAGTGTGACCGGAATATAATATGCCTCTTGTTCTCTATATTACTCTCTCCCAGAAAACTTTAATTACATTTGTACTTTTTGGGATATAATATCTTTAAAGAATAACAGAGGCAGGGTTCCCATGAGTACACATATGCTGGAGGGATGGACAGATGTACGCTATAGGTTTTTCATGACATTCCACACTGCACTGGAGCTCCGCTAAAACTTGGACAGGTTGATTTTCAGCGATACATGTACATAAAATCCAGGGTAGCACATCAGAGGCTAGTTGTAAATATCTAAATTTGTAAATAAAAGTTCACACTCCACTGTTTAACCTAGAAACTTTGCCTGTTTATTCAGTGATGCTGTTTGGATCATGATGCTTCTTTCTGCCATCGACCAGTTTACCATGATATCTATCCAAACACAACTTTATCCAAGTTTGTTTTGAGTTCGTTGTCAGGTTTTCACAAGACTCCACCATTATATTGTTTTGTCTTCTCTTTTCTTTTACCCATTTGGTGACTGTGTGTGGAAAACACAAATCGAAATAACAACAACAACGAATTTTTAGGCTCAAACTATTAGCAGAGGACTATTAGTGAGCGCACACACACACAAACACACACACACACACACACACACACACACACACACACACACACACACACACACACAGCCATTCCACTGTCAACATTCCTGGGTGAGCATGTAGAGTGAGGGAGCGACAGCATCCCAACGCTACAGTTTACCAGAACTCTCTATGCCTGAGAAC